>JAZGTI010002181.1:0-37955 GCA_036877585.1 Botia kubotai
AAATTTGCCAATCACATTGCAATATGTCTTTGTGAGAAAATAAAGATACTACTCCTACAGTAGTAGGCAGATTTTCCCTGTCTGTGCAACTTCAAAACTTTTTGCAGTCAACACAACTATAAAGCATATTACTATTCAAATAGTTGTCATTGCATATTATGGTGTTGTTGTAAAAGTCAACACTGCTTCTTTGTTTTAGAAGCAGTGTGCAGATAATGTGCAGTATATACTGCATAGAAAAGCATTGTTAGTACTACATTCTAAACATAGCATTCAGTTTGTAAACAAAAAAACACATTTTAAAATAATGATGAAATGAAGTTTTGATGCCAGTGGAAACAGAGTTACAGGACTTGACCTGCAGTATGTGTCCGTTAGTGTAGTTAAAGGTCAATAAACCACGTGAAATGGGGTGCGGAAAATCTCACAGGAAAAAATAAAATCCACTTGACATCCTGACACTGGGTCTAAGTTCAAATAAACCGGATGAAATTTAAAAAATGGTGAATTCAGAAGAAAAATAAAAAATGTCTGGTGAAACACTGGAGTTTTGCATAGTCAAAGATTGTGTCAAATGAGTCAAGTAAGCGCATGCATTCCTCTGAACTAACTAAAAATAGTACTAGGGAAATGCAGCTAAGCATAACAATAGCTCTCGTGAATGAGGAAATCGCACAACTTCTCTGTATTACATTGAATCTGAGGATGGTAGTGGCAAGAAATAAACGGCAAGCAGATAAACAGGTTTTACCTTATTGTAGTGAGGAAGTTATGGTTGGACTTTAGCCATACACCCACTCGAAACGAGAGACAATCATTTATTAGGCAGCTATTAATGATAATTATTAATGATTATTCATTATTTCTATTAATGAGCAAAAACACTCAAACTCTTCTTTTTTCAAAGCACATCAGTTTAATATTAACAGTTACACACAAAATATTCGGATGCGAAAAGGTGACACTAATTTGCTGGCAACTAGCAGATTTCACACATTTTTACACATAAATCACTGCAGTATTGTAGACATGTATACATGGACAAAATGCCTGCCAATCATTACAACGTTATAATAACGTTACAGCTACAATGAATCAAACTTCCTTCAAAACATTGATGTATATTAAAATGTACAGATACAACACACAAAAGCACTAAAATGTGTATGCCAGTGACTACATGCTGCATTTTCACTATATTCCTCCAGGTTTAGTTTCCTGCTTAACTTCACATTGTGTCTTAACCAGGTCCGATGCATCTGTCTGCAATGAAGGTATAAATGAAAATCAAATTCACATTTGATATGAAAAGGTCCATTCACATTGACAGCAGTTGCTGGAGGTCATCACTTGAACCCGCCAACAATCTGTATCACAAGGTTGAATAGGGAAGGGCCACTAGATGCATCATAAGCTCACAAAGCCCATTGCGGTGTCAACTTCATTAATTGTGTTTACATGCAATATAAAACTTCTATTTCAGACAATAACATTAATTTTATTAAGTCATGTTTTAGTATTTGATAATACCAAATTATAAAAATTTATAATTTGATTATTGTTTGGTTGAAACGGGGTATCAGGGTCATATGAATTACGAAAATAAATCCAACTGCTAGAATTAATAAATTATGCTATTTGTGTTATTTTGTCTTTTTAATGCTGCTTATTGAAATAACTTTTTTGCATGAACTGTTCAGAAATATTAATCAAAGACAATTAATATGTTACAAAGGACATTTAAATATGTTATTGAACTTGGGTGTGGGACCATCTTCTACCTATTGGTTTATACTTTGAAAGCCAAACAATAAATTATCAAAGACAGACACGATTTTATAACTGGCACATTAAAAGTAGCTGAGCAGCATCTCATGCTCCCTTTTGTCAATGTTTACATGAAAACACAGGCTTCATTCTGTTGGCCTTCACCAGCCTCAGTTTTCCATGTTTATTTTAAAAGACATGATTTACCTAATGAATATGCACACTGACATACCGAACAAACTGCTAGGCAATCAACAACTAACTGCCTTAGTCCATCATTTCCTGGTCCAGAATGGGATATAGTCAAGCAGTGTCTATACATCCAAAGTCCCAATAAGACACAAGCGTCCACAGGGCCGTTCAAAGGTCCAGTTCATTCTCACTTTTCACAGGACATAAGAGGCCTTCGATGTTATCCAGGTCTGTCGGACACAGCTGGTTCTCGCTCACCATCTGACTGAAGTGTGCATCGTTTATAGAAGCCATGTTCATCATAGGTTGGTTGACTGCTAAGTTTGAATTTACATCTGCATTGTCGGCGATGTTGAATTCGGGGTTTAAAAGAAACTGAGTCAGGTCTTGACTTTGCGTACCTAAGCACTGGCTAATGCTGTGGAAGATGGTTTCCAGAGTGTCTGGATCCAGACTAACGCAACTGTCTTCTTGTTTAAATTCCTCATTATAGTGAATTCCCTCCATGCCTTGGGGTGGCAGGTGGACGTCTCCGTCCTGGGCGGGGATTGCCATTGGAACGTTCGGAGTGTTACACTCGGGAAGAGTGTAGAATGAGTCAAATGGCTGAGACGTGTTAGGCTCACTCACGATGAGGTCTTGACCTGATGGAACAAAGAGAATAACACATGAATGGACATTGTTAACAGTTTAAAAGACTGTCTTTGTGTTCTTTAAGACCTTGAGGTCTTGCTACCTTGAGGGACACTGCATGGCTCGCTGAACCGAATGTCTGATTTCATTTTCCTCTTGCGGTTCACTCCATATGGATCTGCAGAACAATGAGTGAAACACAAATCAGCTTCAACCTGGAAGGGTGACAGAAACATGTAATAAAAGGGCTCCAGACTGTAAGTAAATTTTGTTAGGTAGGACTGGCACGACTATAAAGTTGGCCATTTCTTTCTTTCTGTTCGTATAGGAAGCATAAAACAAAACAGTGTGATGAAACAGCTTTGTTTGAAGGGCCAAATGTCAATATTAATTGGTGGAATTACGCAATATTGGTATTTGCAGTTATTGGTGCAATACAGTATAGTACAGCCTTAAGTACTAGTTTTTTGTTATTTGATGTTTTAATGTAAAGCCCTCAGCCCTTTGGCTTTCCAATTGTTGCCTCCAAATCAGATGTTTGTGTCACCATTTGTAGAAACTGGTAACAACAGTGGCAAGCGCTCACATATTAGCACTGGTCAAAATGGTACAGTTAGATGAATACTAATAACTGAATTGTCTGTCTTCTGATTTAAATGTTTTCTCCTACATACTTTCATTTTCAGCTGTCATAATGCTGCCTGTGGCACACCCTTTGAAGTATTTCAGAGCTTGCAAAAGTGCTGATTCATTTCTGCGTATTGGATTCACTTACTATTTTAATGGCCTGCTACCATATCTAAATGAAAGCATCTTAAAAATACATGTATATACATATTTATTGTCAGAGGGATTACCTGCGTTGTCTGGAACATATGTAAATTTGACCGCCTCGCTGTCCATTCGATCAGACATGCGGCGTAGACACACATTGACCTCCACCTCTTCAGATATGTTTTGCTCCCGGAAGGGTGGGGACTTGAAGACGATGGCAATCTGTCTGTGAACATCCGTCTGAGCAAACTCAGCCTTGGCCTCCCAGTCCTCAAAGCTGAAGATTATCTCAATGTCATCTGTGTGAAACAAGGTGCATAAATTACCTCTTATAGTACATTGCCATTTGGCAAAATTGCATTAAAATTGCAGTGAGATATAACTGTGTTCCTGTAGTAACTAGTAGTCACAGTTTTAGTTCAAGTTTTAGTTTAGTTTCTGTAGCTCTATTGGTAAAACATTGCGTTAATAGTGCAAAGGTTGTGGGTTTCCAAGGAACACACATACAGATAAAATGTTTTTGAAGAATTAAACATGGTGTTTTCATGTGCATTTACCCTTTTGCACTTTGTCACACAGCATATAAATCTCAGTCTTTCCTGTGCAGGGGCCTCTGATGACATTAAGTCGATTGATTTTCAGTTCTGCTGTTGTGGTCGCCTCTAAACAGACAAACACAAACAATGACAACATCACCTGACAGGAAACTATAAGCTCAGCATCGATTTGTTTCAAGGAGACATAAATAATAGAAACATCAAATCCTTAAATGTATTGTGCTCATGTATGCAAATGCCTCTACCTACACAAGACTAATTTCACACCGTGTTGCATTCTGAAATGTGTCAGTGTCTTAGCGCTACAACAGGTGCCGCTATTGCAGGTATTGTTAATTAGTTCATTAAACCTACCTAGCTACCTGAATAATAACACATTCAGCGCAATGGTACATTATACTGCTACAACACGGTATGCGCAGTAAGTAAATAACGCATGCCTAAAGTGTAACAAACGTACAATGTGTTGTGTAATGTACAGGTGCATTTGCACAATAGTGTAAAGTACGTTTCCTGCTCTTACTCTTGTCATATATGGGATTGGTCACCACAGGGGCAAGTTGGATCCTGTCCCCATCCTTTCGCTCCAGTTCACACTGGAAGCACAGTCGCACCACATTCATGTCCATATCTTCAATGCTCTTAGAATGGCCCGCTGCGGGAGAGCCACACAAACACATATAACAAAAACTTCTATATCAGCCTTTCATATCTCGCTATGCTGAAATCCAAACATATTGTGAGATTGGACACACTCCACTACTCACTATTAAAAGGATCAATGTTCATATTTCTCCTCTTCTTGAGCGACGCATCGAGTTCCTTCCTTCGCACACACTGGATGCCCAAATTTGCGAAACTGGAAAACACCAACATGCTTAAAGAACGGAATATCGCTTGGCGATACTTACAACAGATGTTGCTGACCATGTAATTTAAATCAGGCAGACATGAACCAAAGAAGATACCTGTGTCTGCGACTGCTATGGGGAGTAATGTGGATGACACAGATCCCATCTGAACAATCTTTCCCAACCAAGCAGTGTGGATGTGGGCGGTAAGGGATGTCCTTGGTCACAAGAGACACAGTGATCGTCACTTTCTTGATGTTGTCAACAGGGCCTTGGATCTAAATGAGATGGAACACACTTTCGCTTTTGCTTTTGTAACATTTTTTGCAATATGTGAAAGTACCCACATATAGACATGTATCAGTGCCGACAATGGCTGTGAACGTGTTTATTTGTGTGCTTGTGTGCTTAAAGGTAATCCCCTCTGCCAAGTCCACACTTAACACACCTCTCCAGGAAACACTATTTTTTTAGATAAAAAACGTTTAACCCGGTTTCATATACAGTAGCCACAAACCATAATGGGGAACCCCACTGACTTGGGACAGTTGGTGCATTCCGGACACACCCACTGAATCAAATAAGGAGACCGAATCAGTTTGGTATTTTTGTGAATGGAAAAAAATCATAGCTTTAGAAGGCTGAACTGAGGAGAGCATTTCTTAACGGTTAAATAACTAAAAAACAATTGTTCACCTGATGTTATGTAGGTCATGAAATAAAAGGTTGTTGACAAGAGCCTATGGCCAGATGTGATCACACTAACATCAATTCAAAAGCACAAATCATTCCAAGCGTTTATGACTCACTTCAATGGCAGGCAAGGTCTTGCTGGCATCAGTGCTGGAGGCTCCGAGGATGCTGCCTGCCGATCGTCCTTCACACTCGTAGCGAAATCGCATTCCACGTTCCTTCGGCTGCTCCACCACCACCAGCTCAGGCTTTTCCAGAAAGCGCTCCAGATGTTCTGTACCGGTCTGCAGAGGAGGAAGACACTGGCGTGCTGAAGATCCCTGGCCACGCCGGTGAGACACCACTTTGTGACCTCGTATAGCATGCATTGGTGCCATAGCATCAGTGTGAGAGGATGGAATCTGGTTAAAGTTGTACACACGCTGTAAAACGAGAGAATACAAACTAGATGTTTAAGAAGTTTTCTTCTGAAAACGTCCTTTTAGGTCTCTTCCTCAATGCTAGGTTGTTCTGTGTGGTTTCCAGGGTGTTGTTATGTGGTCGCTTACTAAAGTCAAAAGAGCAAACTTACAAGTCTTTATGAAATCTTCTCTCTAGATATGGCGTGACCGACTACAATGTAATTCTATGGACTTTCTCGTTTTCGCCTACTTATGTCTTAGCAAGCACCACTAATAAAGCAAGTTAGAACAAAGCAGGATTTCCAGAAAGCAAATAAATGAGCAAATGAAACAAATAAATGAGCAACAGACAAAATATTTAAACAAACGAATTCTGCCAACAGTGTTTACTTTATGCTTTATTCCAAATTTTAATGACAATAACTGGTAATTATCTGCCAGTGTTTAAATTACGTGTTTTCAAACCCACCCACAATGACTCACAAAGCTACACAAAGGGTTCCACATATTATAATTACTTCAGCATCAACTGTTTCTCGTTGGACTTTCCAATATTCTAAATCATTAGTGGAAAAAGACAAACAAATAACCTAGTCACAATCTCCATTGAATCTCCTTCCTACCTAATACAAAACACATGTCAAACTCAGCCAACGACACACAAAGAACATGCCTGATCAATGATATCCTGTGGTGCTTAACTGATACCGCCACAAAACTCACCTATGATAAAATAATTCAACCAGAAATAAAGAAAAACATTAAAAAAGTCAGCAAGAGGGACAGAGAAAGTGAGTTAGTGAAAAAGACAAAACGAAGAAAAAAAGGAGGCTGATTAACGGCTTGTTTGAGTCATACTGTTTGTCTTTAGCGTCGAAGAAACACAATTGTGCAATAGAAATATACGAATGTTGAAATTTGGGAGAAAATAGTAACAAAAGGCCATGTTTTGACATGCCTAAGAAAGTAGTCAGATCACTTACACAAAGAGTCGCTAAGAAGAGTCAGAAGGAGCATGGTAAAGAAACAGGAAGTTCACAGTGCTGGTCAACCAATAAGAAAGCAAGAAGCGGAGAGAGGAGGGTATCTGTCTCTGTCTTTTGTATAGGGGGGAGAAGCACTAACCGAAAGCAGGCATCAAATTACAGTCTCATAAACTGTTTTTGAAATTGAAAAAGCCTGCTGAAACTGAAGTGTAACAGGGTTTTGATGGCTATTGCACTTTTTTTATAAGCTATTGCACTAAACTGCTGCCATGTCTTGTTTAAAGCTAATACCAACAACTCTACCAATACTATTGTTTACTCTGAGCAAAACCTCAAGTCATGCAGACCTGACTTTATGGTACACAACAGATTAGTCACCTACATAATTTAAACAACACATTAAAAGCAGTTTTCTAAGCATAAGAACTAGATGTTTATATTTTAATGTGGTGCTTTTTGTGGCACCTCCCCAGGTATTCCAGAGAGGTTGTGTGTTGAGTGTGTTTGTAGAGTGTCCGGGGTGTTTGCTAGGTAAATCCTAAAACAACCACTCCTAAATCTATGTTAACCTTGATATATTGATCTCAGATATGCCTCTGATCCTTCCTAGACCATATATTTCCATAGCAGAAGTATGGGACAAGTTAAGCACAAAATTTAATGCTTAAAATTTGGTTTTTTTTGAAAGCATGTCAAAGCACCACTAAGATATTAGTTTACTGGTTATTGTAGTGTAACAGCATCAAGACTCACGGGCTGTGGTGCTGCTCCTCTGGAGACCAACACTGGAGCACTACACCTGCTCCTAGATGGTTTATTAACTGGATGGATATCCTGTTCTGCAGGTGGAGGTGGAGGACCAGGGAGAGGTAATGTTGAAGGAGCTGCCACTGACTCTTTAATAGACTTCTCCAAAAGGTATTCGTCTATAATATCTGTGACAGTATTGATACAGTCATGAACATCGGTTCTAGTCCACAGTTGACTATTAACTTTAACGTAAATAAAGCACATGTCAACTAAGGTGCAGGTCGACTAAGGTCAACTGAAAAATAGGCGATGACGTCATAGAAACTCACCTAGATTTAATGCTGCACAGGGATGCACAAAGGGAGAGAAAAAAACAAAAAAGAGGTAAACTGTTTGCGTTACCGGAAAACGAAACTGAAAATGTTTATTTATTGACATATATAAACATACTGAACAATAACGTTTCAGGCGATAATACCAAGAAAGCTTTCGCGGGCCTCTGTTAGATGTCCGTGACTTAACAAGAAACTCCCAGTTCTCCATTGGAATAACTTACTTACGACAATATATTTAATGTCATAAAAACAACACTGCATGACATACCGTACAGAATAATATGTCGTATGTACTTCATTGCTTAACGTCTAACTATAGAAAGTATTCACCAAACAAGCTGAATCAGAATGACAACAGGGCCGTCAGATCTAAACACATGAGAATGTAAACTAACCTCCATTGTGCGCTGTGCCGTTCCGAATACTCATGTTTCTCATTGCATGAACAACACGGAAGAACAGAAGACTCTTTGTTTCTATCCGCAGTCGTAGATAAATATTTTGTTGAATAGCAGCGCTTGAAAAATCCTTCTACAGCAATCAGATCCCAGTTACGGGCTCATTTCCGGGTACTTTGCCTGTTTCTGGACGACAGAAGTTAACGGAAGTTGTTTTTTAGGGAAAAGATCTCGAGTGACAAATCAGTTTAAACTCAGGCTCGTGCGCTAACGATTGCGATGTGACACAAACATCACTCGTTCGTCGCCCTTTCGTTTCGCTTTTCTCTTCGTGAACTACAGCGGTCTGATCTGGTGGGTGGAAATTCCCCTACGTCACAGTTGGGAAAGCCCCCAAGATTCGTTGACATGACGACGGACTAACAACAGGTGAGTTTCAAGAGCGCGTTTTATATTATCTAATGTCTAATATATATTATATTTATATATAACTTATAAGACATATATATTATACATATTTGTTTTTATTATAATACCTATTAGGCTTACTTTAAATACTATAATACGTTTTAGAACGCTGTTTAACATAAACCTTTTTCCTACAGGTAGTGGCCCAAAGCGCTTTCTTGATAGTCACGTGATTTGATATTATAGAGTATTTGGATCTAATGGGGCACGTTGCATTTGCAGCTTTAATCGTTGAGTCAGCATCTACCCACACAGCAGAGATAGATTTTAAAAATAGATAAATTGCCGAAAGTATGCTATAAAGTGAAAAACGTATACATCTGACTTATACGACTTTACAATTCAGCACGTGGTTACCACTTTTAACTGCTGTTTTATTTATATCTAAACCAAATTACCGCCTACATAATGAGAACAGGAACATACAAATTTAGCCCCCTGATTTAGTCCGTCAGGTCATATGACAGGCGTGCATAAAATGATCACGTGAACTCCGCCACGCGAAGCAAAGCAGGTGAGCGATCTTTAAGTCCAGGGTACCATGAACTATGCCGTCACCAATCCCTATTACCCGACTACTGCCAAAGGATTTCGGGCTCGAGTTTGGCGCATGCAGCAGTCCACTAACCAAAACTGCAAGTGGATCTACCTTGCGTGTCCCCACAAGCACGTTTCACGGTAAAATTGTCCACAGACTCTGGTCCTCAGTGATCCACTGGCGAGAGCTCCAGACTCTGGAGCCCATCGGAAGCGGTGGATTTGGTAGGGTGTTCAAAAGCAAATATTTTGGCGAGACGGTCGCTGTAAAGAAAGTGAGATGCGTGAAGAACATATTGGCATCAAGGCAAAGTTTCTGGGCGGAACTCAACGCGACTCACCTGCAGCATAAAAACATTGTACGCGTGATCGCGGCCACCACTTGCATTCCGGCACATCTAAACACTAAAGACAATATCGGAACGATTATAATGGAGTTCGCAGGCACCCTAAACTTGCAACAGGTTATATACGAATCCACGGATCAATTGTCTATGCACAAGTGTATTAAGTATTCATCAGACATTGCTTGCGCGCTCCAGCACCTGCACGCGCACGGAATAGTCCATCTGGATGTAAAACCTGCTAATGTTTTGGTATCAGAGGAGGGCGTTTGTAAGCTTGCAGACTTTGGATGTTCTTTTAAGATAACGAGGGAAAGCGACACCGCGACGCATTTGAATGAAATCGGTGGTACGTTCACGCATCGCGCGCCCGAGCTGCTGAAAGGGGAGGACGTTTCTCCACACGTGGACGTCTATTCCTTGGGTATCACGATGTGGCAGCTCCTCACCCGAGAGCCGCCGTATGATGGAGACCGACAGTATATATTGTACGCTGTTGTGGCCTATAATCTGCGCCCTGCCCTCACCAGGGACGTTTTTATACAGACACCCGTCGGACAGGCATGTCAGAATCTGATCAGCCGGTGTTGGGCCGGGGAGCCCAGCATCAGACCCACCGCAGACCAGATCGTCAATGAACTTTCTCTGATGTTATAAATGTATATTATAATGATCCTGATTGTTATACACGTACAAAAATAATGTAATTTCAAATGTATTTTATTGTGAAATTGATGTTTAAATATTGTAAATGTATTTTTAAAAGTTGTTTCCTTCATTTTAGTGGATTAATTAAAAGTTTTTTCCTGTTAAACGGCGTTTTGTGTAATTAGTTACATTTATGATTAAAAAAGTATTTGTTACATACAAACGTATAAAAATCATTCTTTATTAAACGCCTGCTCAACATTTGCTCTGCAGCTTTATGTAACAACCACAAGAATGTGTCTTAATTTGTCATGTAGCCACAATTTACAGCTGTGATTAATACTAGTCCTATCACACAGTTGGTGAGAAGGCTAAATGCATGTGATTAAGGTCAATTTAGTTTCAGTTGTACAAGTAGCTCAGTACCCACGTTCTACCAGGGTTTACAGATTTGGTTGATATCTGTAAATAACAGTCTCTGTTTTGATTTCAGCCTCCTATACATCTAAACAGCCATAGAAAATACCATCAGTTCCCCCTTTTAATCTAAGCTTTCATGGACCATTTTTATGTAACTTTATAAAGAACCTCCCCAACTATTAATTCAAGACTCCGTCTCAGTCAAATCTAAATGAAAAGCAATGATTGTCATACAATGTTACAACTGATTAATTCAGTGGTTTAAAATGAGCTACATTTTAATTATTTAAATAAGAACAAAAGCAGCCATTTTTTATCACTGGTGAACACCAAAATATTTCCTAGCAAAACTTTTCCTGTCAAACCAGATGACCAATTTATAGTTTTAAGTCTTGAAGACTTATTTTTGTAAGCCTGTCACACCTTTAAAAGCAGATTTAAACCAAATGTAAAAATACACACAGTTTGAGACATCAATGAAACAAGTTTAAAACTTTAAACTGTGCTTATGCTTTACTATAACCATGAGTGAATTAAATTATGAACGTACCAAAATGAAAGCCCAATCCATTTAAAATTACGGTACCAAAAAAGGACAAGTCAGGCATATTGTCTCACATTCTTGTATTGTGGCACGACCCATCTGTGCTGAATGAGACATACAGTGGTCCAGCTTTGGAGTGTCAATGTAATTGTCAAGTTCTCATTTAAATGACTTGCAATTCAGCTATAGCTTGACAGTTGTAATATCAGCACGGTTCAGTTTTACAGGCTTGGGGTGCTGTACAGTTTTATGACATAAAATAAAAATTCAGAGGCTTAGTCATGATCATAGTTATTAATATTAATATATAATTATATATTAATACCTACAAGGCTGTTATTACTTTATTTTTTGTTCAGGTTTGAAACATCAATTCTTTTAAAAACATGGAAAGTCTGTTCGGCGCAGGTAGTGTGAGCAGAATGGGTTTCGGTTTTTGACCCTCCCCTGCTCTACGCTACACATCTGCCTCCTGGTTCTGCTTCACGCATGGAATGAAAAGAACATTAGTACACAGAATAAGGAGAACAGCTAGGCTGCATCCGACCTCTTTTCCTCACTTTTGTACTTATATATAAAAAAAAAAGATATGTACTGCAATTGTCCCATTTACTCCAGCCAACGGGATTTAATCACAAACCACCTAACCCTTTAAATTATTAGTGTTACCAACCCAAAAATATACAATACAGTACATCACATTTTACTTCACTTTGACTGCAAAAATATGGGAGTTCAAAAAATGATTTAGTCTACATTAAATATAATTAGTTTATCCTGTGGATCCCACGAAAACGAGGACAGTTGAACTGAATTTTCTTCTGCAGTCTTTTGCGTAATACCATAAATCCAGTTCCCTCCCCTGACAAACATAAACTCAGCCCTGAAGATGCCTTGACACACCTTCATGAGACTAGAGGGCAAGACAGAGGGTTAAAACAGGTTAATCATTTTTCTTCTCCCCCTCTGATTTATCTGTGATGGCAGCGGTCGTGCCGGTGGCCGCTGGCTGGGATGAGCTGTCCCTGTTTTGGTCAACTCCGCTGGTCCCGAATTCGTTAACACGATTGGGATCCACTCTGTAAATCCAGCGCTGGTACAGATAGATGAAGAATACCACATCTGTGGAAAAAAAACAAGACATCTCAGAATATGTACAATGGTTATGGGAAGAGACCAAGACTGCAGTTGTTTAAATTAAAAACATTAATGAACCACGTTGGGGCTGTTACGCTTACTCCTTGATTTTATCCAATAGAAATGAACTACACTGTGAAAAATGCTTAGAAAGGGAGTGGCTAAAAATTAGCAAAACAAACTGTTTTATCTTTAAAAAAACAGGCACTGATGAATTGTGCACAAAAAGGTATATTACTAAACTAAACACGATCAAAGTTGATTTCCTGAAAAACTATCCTTGTTAACAAAATATAACCCCAACTATTTTTAGGTATCAACAGAAGGTAGTTATACAAGGAAATGCATAAGCACGCACCATCTCTGAGACAACCTATTCTGTACATCATTGGCATCTTGATGACAAAGGCAAACAAGTCATCTATAAAGGTGTTCAGGGCCTTGTAGGTCAGCATCCTCCAGGGAAGATGAGCTACTGACTTCATCTTGTAGTTGATGAAGAGCTGTGGTGTCATGGTGATGAAACCTTTAGGAGATATGGAGATACATGAAGAGTCATCGGGAAGAAAGATCAGGTGGTATATTTCCTGGGTCCCGAGTTCTGCTCCTGGAGGCCCAGTGTCCTGCCGAGTTTAGTTCCAACTCTAATCAAACACACCTGAACCAGCTAATCAAGATTTTATTAGGTTGATTAGAAACTTTCAGGCAGGTGTGTTGAGGCAAATTGGGGCTAAACTCTGCAGGACACTGGCCCTCCAGAAGCAGGATTGGGCAGCCCTGGTATTTGTGTTAAATGCAGAACAGCCAAAATTATTACTCATACTAAACTCTGAATGATTAAATACGGACATGTTTTTTTTAAAGCCCTTAAAGGGGAATTTCTCAACCACTTTGTAAAACTGCAAAAACAACAGAATGCTCCATTGAGCAAAAACAACAAAATGCTATGATGTTTTGTTTTACAGTCTCATTCATTATACCTTTAAAGGGCAAGTTTTCTGGTTGCTGCTTTTCTAATCTATTAGATATTAATTTGTCACCAGGCATTCTCCCCTCTTGCCTTAAAACAGGATTTCACATGATGCAGTATGTCCTTGTGGACAGTGCTTTCATTCTATTTACAGTAGTGTGAAAAATCCTTTGAGCATTGAAGGTGAAAGTGGAATTCCCCTTTGTGAGTATGTGTGCTTTGTCCTCATGAAAAACTTGTCACGGTTTCTAATTTGACACAGGCAATGGCTCGAGCATTTCTGTGCTTATCAGCAATGCAATCTAGTAAGTGAAGTTATGCGGGCAAGGTACTTACCAAAGGTTAACAAGAACCCATAAAGCATACTGAGCACCCAAGAGTACCAGCCTTTGTGCTCCACATATATTAAGCTATAAACTGCATAGCACCCAAAGAGAGGGTACAACAGCCAGGACAGGTACCTAAAGGCCATCTGGAAAAACAAGACAGTCATTGGTCAGTTAAAAGTGTACTGCAAGTATATGAGCCAGTTTTCTATAATGATTTCTTTAATTCCATGTAAGAACGCTCGAAAGCTTGCTTACATCATCATAGATTTTGGTTGAAGACTCCACATATGTGGACTTGTCTTTAAATATCAATCGTGGGAATATTCCGGCAATCCTGTTCTCTCTGTCCAACTGGGAAAAGAAAACAGAGTCAATATTACAATCCAAAACATGTGACTGATGTAAACCAAAATTCCTGCTGGAGATATCATCTCTCACCCTGACATCCATGACTTTGGTAATCTTCCAAAAGTCGATGAGCAAGCCGATAAATACGCTGACTTGGACAACAAAGTTGGTCTCATTGTCCAGTATATAGAGCAGCACCACCAATGACTGAAACACCCCAAATATGATGGAGCGAACGGACAGCCCCTCCAGAGACTGACGGCTGTTCCAGAACTGGATATCTGCAGAGAAATAGGGAGCAATGAAAGAATGAACCACCAGCAGACCAATCTCCAAACATCTAAAGTGAAAGAATACAAGTTTTCATTTACCATTTTTAAAAGCCAAAAACTCAAAAATGCTGTGGACGATGGAAACAACAATAGTCAAGCCCAGAAGGTAAGGGTTGGTCTCAAGCAGAGCCACCTGTTGAGATAAACAATGAAATGAATCCACCAAGCATACTAGCACTCAGACAGATGAATATTTGAAACCTGAACCTGTAAGGTCTGTCCCTTCAAAACTTTAAACTACAGTTATTTTCCTGAAATGTTTCAATGCAATGTAGACCTTCACAGAGTCCTGGTCCTCATCTGACTGCTCATAAGTGTCTTCTCCCAGGAAGTTCCAGGGTGATCGAGCACTTTGAGCAGCATACAGCTGCCAGCGCCACAGAGAGAGTGGACAGTACACGAGACGGAGGGGCAGGTTCTCCAGGGTGTCGTTTATAGAATAGTAGTCCTTCTGCAGGTTCCAGTAGTCATTGAAGTAAACGATGGGGTAGTAGTCTCCACTCACTGCATCAAACTTCACATCTATAAACAGCAGATGAGGGTTATGTTAACTAAGTGATATTCAGGCTCAATTTATAGGAGCTACTCTTTGAAAACATGTCAGGAACTGTTTTCCCGTAAGTTCCAGGTCAGGAACTTACGCTGATCGAGGGGAGGTGGAACGGAACCTTTCACCCAGGATGTGTGATCATCCACCATGTTGATGGTGAGGTTGGGATGCCAATGGGATATGATCTCCACAGGGCCATGGCTTTCTGCCCGCTAAGAACAAACAGAACCACAAAAACATCAGAATCACACACTCCTCTGCAATAAGTTGATTATCTACTAAGCTGGATCAAAACGCACCTTGATCATTTCTGGATCCGCCTCCGTCTCGCCCGTCAACAGGTTCTTTGTCTTGAGGAACTTCCTCCTCTTGTACTTGTTCAGCACTGTTGAAGAGGAAGCGAGTGAGGAACTCATGATCATGTATTATAAACCTGCTGATAGAGTCACACAAATGTAAAGCAAACATACATTGGAGAGTGTGTGATCAATTGAGGGACAAACTCACTTCGTGTGGCATGTACTGTGGCTAGCCTGCGGTACTGGCCCTTGCGTTTGGGGTCAGGGTGGAAGCCACTCTTGGTGAAGTAAATGTGGATGTATATAGATCCGTTCTGCTTCACATTCTGTACATCAGAATCAGATAAGGACAAAAACACACAAACTTCATTGATGTTTTAAGTAACTGATTAACTTTTTACTAATATAACATAATAAAGAAAGGTCACTCAAGCAAAGCATATTACAAGTTTGTGATCAATTATAAAGCAATGGTTAAAATTATCCAGAAAATATATCCTGGTTGTCAAACGTTAATGGAACGTGTCCAACGTTAATGTGAATAATGTTGAATAATACATGCAATAAAACTCATACATTTTACGTGTGGCTTGTATGGCTTTCAGGGCCACTGTAAATTTGCTACATTTGTGAGATATCCGTTTCATATCCCACCTCAGAGAGGTCCAACTCTCGATAATGTTCATAACAGCCATCCCCCGAGTCCCCTGTGGTCCAGTCTCCATAAACCAGATCTTGCTGATACCAGAACAAGGCTTCTGTGTTGTTGAAGTCTGTGAATGTCTCATTCTCAGAAATATATACATATAAATCCTGTGAACAGAGGGCACATGGTCATGTTATTAGCGTTATGAATTATTTTACCACATACAGCACCTTACTAACATTTTTGTTGGAGTGTGGATTTCACCAAGTGGCCTAAAGGTGATTGAAAGTCACTCATTTGAGGCACTTAACTTGATAAACAAATGAAAAATATATATTATAAAAAGTTATAAAATTATATATTTTAATTATATAAAATATACATTTTTGTCAAGGTCTTGTGATTACCATTAAAGTGTCCTTGGGAAAAAGGTTTCGGCTGGGCACCCGTGGGGCTCCAGCAGGAGTGCTGGGATCTGGAGTAGATGGACCTCTGCGGAACCAGCTGCTTATAGCCCAGATGATAAAAATCCTAAGTAATACATAAAAAGAGCGCATTTACATCAGACTACGGTCTTATGATGCATGCTTGTTTACCATATAACATCATCAATACAAAACAATAATATAGAATCATTAAAACAGTCTAGATTAATCCACCTAAATATAAATTAGGTGAATCTAGAGAAATATGCCTGAAAAGAATAATCACTGTAATTCTGAGTGAAATCTTTCAGTACAATTGTTACGCAAGTATAATATGATAAAATAAGAAAGCTCTAGTGGCAGACAAAAACCCTTGACATCAATTAAAGCGTCAAGAACAGCACTGGAGTTCAGTTCCCTCCCCTCATGGGAACATCTGCAGCGTATCAAAGCCCTCAGGGTTCAAACATGAGTTGTCACAATATCAAAACTTCAGTAGTCAATGCCAGTAAAAGCTCAGGATTCATCATACCAAATCAGTTCTTTTATACCACAACAGAGATGCCGTTAAACACAGCTTTATGTCTGCATAAGTATTTCCAAAATAAATGGCACTGACTTGCCCATATAGTGTAAACATAGTCATATGATCTGATAGAAATGTACTATGTACATCAGCTTTAAAAGTGGGACTGAACATTCAATCCCTAACAAATAAGGCTGAGAAATAGACAATTCAATGATACAGGTAAACAATCATATAGACTCACCTGAAGAGAACACCTTTAATCACCTGCCAAGCATTGGGCTGCTGTTGTGGTTGCTGCTGCTGTTGTTGGGCAGTCGCACCTGTCTGAGCCACCTCACCTGAGGCTGCTGCCCCATTACTGCTAACCTGCACAGAAGATTGACATCATCAACGTTAGTCCAAGACCTTCCTTTAGGACACATGCTTGTAAATATGTAAAGATCTGAGAATGTTTTCTGGGAACTCAACTGGTCGAACATAGCCTAGCAACAACAAGGTTGTGGGTTTGATTCCGAAGGAATGAGCAGACTCATGAAATGTATAGCTTGACCAAATATTATACTCAAATCTTTACTAATATACACAATTATTTATTGATCACCTGACTAGTTTCTAGTTTTTTGGTCAAATGTATAAAAAAACGATTTATTATAAAGACCTCAATTTATTGTCAGAGGATCAAAAGGCAACTACCAACAAAATAGACCTGTAATCCAATCATTCCTGCGCCTTTTGTTGTTGATTGACTAAAACCAACTTGCTTGGGATGACACACTGCTGAACATGGTAAATATTAATCTTTTCAACATTGGGGGAGTGTAGCATTGCTTCTTACTGGATTTAGGTCATCAAAATGGAGGAAGACAGAAATCTGATTAGAAATTATTCTGGTTACAGTCCAGGACTCTTTAAAAGATTAAATATAACTGCATTTGCCTAAAGGCTTGTGACCAAGCTCAGTGACCTTGTCTTAAAACACAAAAGTGCCAAAAATATACTAAGAACAAATGCGAAGTTTAATGCACTCTGAAGCGCTGCTAAGAAAACAATGTGATATGAAATACCATCTAACACATTTCAGAATGCAAATAAGTTGAGCAGCCGAACCTAAAACTCCCTTTGTTAGTGGGCTATGGACTTCCTGTTCTTTCCAGCAGACATCAGGCACAGCCAAGCACTGTCAACCCTCATTCTGAATACAAAAGTCACCCCAGGGCTATGTCCTGAGACCGCTACTGTTCTCCTCCATATGCGATTAAATAATGGCTTCAGGTCCACTGTAGCTTGTCTGATGGCATTGCTTAGGTTGACCTAAAATCACAGATGATGATTTTGTTCAAGGAAGCTTATCTTGAAAAGACAGGAACCTTGTTGTGCAGTCAGGATATCCCTCATCACCATCAGCAAGACCACAAGATTTTGTTTGTGAAAAAACAGAAACAATTACAATTAACATCCTTGTTTCTATAAATGAAACCCCTGTTGACAGAAGTGCCCTGTAGTTCACACCACAGGGAAGATTTGACACAGACTACACACATCAACAGATCAGTCAGAATGGCTCAGCAACATCTCTATTACATCATGTGTTTGTGTAATTTCAGGATGGGCTCCCTAGATGCTCAGATTGAAAGCATCCTGTCATGCAACTTTACTGCCTGGAGTCAGAGTAGCACAACACCACAAGCAACCACAGGGGGAATTATGGTTCACAGAACATCAGAAACAATAGAAAAACTAAGTGCTGAAAAAAAATAATCATAAAGCCTCCAAATAAGATACTGCCAGGGGGCCATGATGTATAATGCATCCACACCTGTTTGTACCTACATATGGTTGTGCCTGTCCTATCAGCTCACAGCATCATAGTCACTCATGTTCCATCATAATTTTGACACTAGTATATATATATGTGCTTAGTATGCCTTTCCTGTTAGATATGCATTTACTAGTTATTGCTTTTTATATGTCTGCATTATGTACAGTCAGTTACATCCTTATCATCAGATGTTAAAAACAAATATGATAAATTAAGAACAAAAACAAGTTAGCTCCAAATGAGCCAGCCTAAAAAAATGGAACAACTGACATTATGCCAGTTTCCTGTGTTTCGTGGAAAACTAACAAGCCCGAGAAGTCTGAACAACAAAATTACCGAGTAACTGTTATCCCCTGTTTACAGTTGGCAGCCTACATATATTTTGAAAAGCTTTGTGAAAACAATCCACCTTTATGATTCATAACACATGGACCTCTTTGACCTCTACAACGTGTAATCAGTAACCGTACAGTTATTCATACAACTGGAGCTAACTTTGATATCAGGAATAACTAATCCAGTAGCCACCAATACACAGGAAAAAAGTAAACCAGGAGATCTCACTTCTGAGATCTATTCTCCAGCACAGTTTAGGGCCAAACACACAAGAACAAACTAATCAAATCTTCATGTTCACTTAAAAACGACAGCAGGAGCCTGGCAGGAATTAAACAGTTTGAAGCCTGAAAACACTAATCACCCGTGTCTTAAACCAATTACCCGAATAGCTCACAGCACACAGACTGTTATAATCGTTGGGCGACGTTTTCTTCAATCGACAGCAAGACAGATGCTGTTGTTTCTCTATAAACTTGTATGCTAATCCGTGGACAAGATTGCACGATAATCAAACATCTTTAAACTGCTTAGACATGTGAAGGTAAGCTAGGCAGCCTAGTTAGCGAGAATGCTAACCCCAATCAACTCAAACTATATAAATCATTACATGAATGAATGGCCATATAAATAAAGAGCGTTTCTCAAAACTTAGTGAGCTGTCTATCACAATAACGTTTTAGGTCAGCGACGGCGCGTGATGATGCTCAAAAAAGGATAGGATAGCCCAGCCCATTAGACTAGAATATAGACCATACGAAAGGGTTTTATAATATATTAATTTATTGTATAATCGGGTTCTGCTCTGTTAAAATGATGTATCCCAATACAAAATAAGTCACGCGGACCCTTCGTGATTTGTCAAGCATTTCTACCCCACTGCATGCTGAATTAAAGGGGTCGCTGATCCAGACCGGCAATCTGGTTTCCCCCTTTGAAATAGTCACGAATGTAATATTTACTCAATCCATCGCCTTGGATACGCTGTAGCTGTTCGTTTGCACGTTCATCTGATGGCAACACTTTATAATTTCGAATATTCTTACCTCTCCGTTGCTTACGGACGACTGCTGTGTTGCTTGAGTCTCCTGCGCCGCCATCTTACCTGTCTCTGTCGTACACTGTAATGTGGTGGTATGTAATATGCATTATCGCGAGATTTCGTGTCTGCTCAATGCATTTGAGAACGCCGCTGAACACGATGTTTCAAAGTGAACACACACACAGCTTTGAATGATTTATCAATTTTATTTAATTTATAAATCAATTATTAATTTATGATTTATCAAATTTATTAATACATAAATGTATGTTCATATATAGATGTTCATTATTTTAATAGATTTTTCTTTTAATTCTCGTATTTGTTACTCATAGTACTTGATCTAATGTAACTGATAATTTGAGGTCTATATTGCGTACGCTTGAATGTTATACTTGTAAACGACAATAAGGTGTTATAGCGTTCTACAACCACCACATGTCGCTAAACTAAAATACATTCTCTTGGTGGCTTCATACGTTCCTAATGCAAGTATGGAGAAGTCTTGGTTGTTTCTAAAGATATAAATATAAAAACAAATGCAGTAAAACACACAATAAACCTCATTTATCAAGATCATACTGTCAGCTGTATTCTGAATGGCAGTGGCACTTTGGACAATCAATTTTAGAATATAACAAAATATGTGATAAGATAAGACTTTATTGATTTACTTAACATACACACAAGACTGCTAAATGTTCACTGTATTGCAGCAGTGTGAAGTTAAATCGTTTTTCTGTGGTAAAGCTACTGAATAGTCAGATTGTTTTTGGTGTCAATATTCACGGTCCTTCTTAGCTGACAGTGGGGCTGACCTCATTGTGTGCTGACAGCAGTAATGATAAAGATCACTCAGTGCTCAGCCAGACCAAAATGACTCCGCACTATCATTCTCCTGAATCACTGAAACTAAACTCTGACTCTGCTATCTGATATAATTTGAATTGCAGGGAAATTTAATCTCTGCCTCCATCCATTCAGATATAGGACAAACAGTATATAAAGATTGTTAGCACCATGCCGTCTTGGGTCACCTAGAGTACCCAGGAATCTTTCTAGAACGTTAGCTTATTTAACCTCTTATATTTGAGTCTTAATGATCTCATATTTATTTAGAAACTACACAGAACAGTGTAATATAAATAAATCTTTTCAACATATAAATAAATATACAATTATATTTAAATACATACATATATAGCTACTCTCAGAACTTATATAATATACTTGGATCAAAACATGTCAACAAAACTGTTTTTTAACGGGGGGAGCTGATGATTATCCGCCAGTCACCACTGGGAGGAGCCTTTGACAGTCGGGTAGAGTTTAATCCTACTCTCTACCCTGAACACTCGGAGATATGAAAAGTATAGGGCGCCTAACGCTACGCTTCTGGGTTATAGATCTGGGAATGTGTGTTTAGGGCGCTCACGAGTAGACGCCGGACAGCAACGGAATGAAATTCTTAGACGGTGGACGTAGAAAATGACATTTTGTGCTCAACGATCTCTTTTTCACTCCGTTTGATTTGATTTAAGAAGTCGGGGTTGTTCGCGCAATCTGGATTTTCTCTGGATTTTCTCACCGGAATGGATCGTGTGAAGAGTTCCATGCAGCAAGTACCAAACCCGATTCCCAAAGTCTTGAGCCGACGCACTGGCGGGGCCAACAGTTTGGAAGTAGAAAAGGAGAACTTCGAGCGTAGTCAGGTAAAGGAATTGAAGGCACAGCGGGGCATGTTTTTTCTTGCGTGTGTCTCTTTGAACAGAGGCTGTTACATTCACAGCAACAGAACGATGACCGCGAGCTAAACAAATTACGGACTCTAAATGAATAGTTACTAAGAAACGGCATTTGTTTGTAATCTTGTGGATACAGTGACTAGAATCAAACCACGTGCACACTTGAAAACGGATCATTGTTGATTTGATGTGGTGAAATGTGAGCTATTTGAGGTGCATTTTGTTGCTTTAATTACAAAATCACGACTTACCCTATAGTGTTTGTTTGAGAGGGTTGTTTTTCAAACAGTGCGTGTTTGTCAAAACCATAAAATGAATGTTTGCTTGCGAAGTTCAGGCCCTCGTGTTTACAAACAGTAATTGAAGGCCTTTTAAATGTACCCTTAGTTCTGTAAATCTTTGGTTAAACACATTTTTCAGTGACGAACAATCAATTGAACTTCTAAATAGGAACGAAGTTCTGCGTTAGTACTTATTCAGTATAGGTTAAAATCTTATTCCTTATTTTTAAAAGTGCATTAAGAATTCAAGTACAGGCATATATGTAGAATTTGCAGCAAAGTCAGTTTATGTTGTGATTAGGAAACAGTTAATTTTATTGTTTTCATAATATGATATTATTGGCATTATGACTGGATCTCGGAGTGAATGTTGTGTTTCTATTACTGAAGCCCTCTGGAGCAGTTGTATAAAAGCTTTTAGTGAATTAGAGATCAACTCTAAAACCAATAAGCTCAGTTTGATGGTCATAGGTTCTGCTGCATGTCATAATAGATTTCTATGTTTGAGAGAAGTGTAGCTGATGTTTTGAAGGAAGGATGAATATATAAATAAACAGTTCAGTTTCCTGTATTTATTGCAAGGTTCTTTATTTACAGTGCGCAAGCTTTGAATAATGGACTGTATCTGAGTGCTTGAAGTGTAGAGAAATGCGTTCTCATTGTTCACACACTCGTCTCACTTCTCTGGGGGGTCTCCCCTCCCCATCCAGAGACAGCAATCAGCAAAAGTAGGTCACATGAATGAGGCTGCAGTCTACTGCCCTACTGGTGTGGCCCCAAATAGTGTATGAAACAGCACAACCAACTGCTTCAATCCTGCATTGTTCTGTTGACATGGTAGCAATAAAAACATGCTCGATTTTTGGTGTGGTAACAGTGACCCCTTCCCACAATTTGCACCATCACTTTTGACTCAAGCATGCATAATTCGGTTCGGCAGTTTAGGCCAGTCGGCCAACTAGGCCAGTGACGTGGATTAGCGGGACTCATGTGACGCATGTACGTTTAAACTCCTTTAGGACCAATCACTGGGTCAGTCTCCAAGTGTGAGGTCAGAGTGTTTGTTGTGTTTGTTGTGTCACCTTAGATGTTTGTAGCATTAATTTAGAGGCCCTGATGGAAGAAGGTCTGCCAGTCAGTTATGAAGTCTTAAAATGACATTTACATTTCTGACACAAATATGTAAATAATACCTAAAGTAGCACTACTGATCAAGTCCCAGTGGGAAATGCTATTGTAAGCAGTGCTTATCAGCTAGCTTGCCTAGAGGAAGTCTGATCCCATAATATCCTGTCTCTTTTCTGCCCTTGGAACACTATGTTTAGATTAGTGGGTCTGTGGTGGTGCGAGTTCAGCCTGTTTTAAATGAGAGGATGTTGTTGTGGTTCTCTGTAATGACATGAGCGTGGTTTGCCTTGTGGCAGGATGATAGAAGGCCAGCATCTACTTAACATGGATTTCATAAGGAGGAAATATAAGCAGGGAACCTTTGTTGTGGTCAGAGTCCAGCAAAGGGGTGTCTGGCCAGCATCTGAATCCATGCGGATAAAATAATGTTAAGCAAGTGTTGCCAAAATAAGTAACCTACAAATCTGTCAACAGCGTAGTGATCAATGTTGTGTATCAGGCAAATGCCATATAGACTTAATATAATAAATTGCTACAATTTTCAGTTCTGGATCAGTTCATGGAATGTCTTAAAAGTTCATGGAATGTTTTAACAGATCCAGTTAATTTCCAAATTGAAAATTGCTTCACATCGTGATGGCAATCACTAAGTAGCTTCTCCAAAATTGCCTACCCTTCTTTAAGTTTACAGTTCTGTATCTCCTCTAAGCTTCTTCCTATGTTGATTATGTGCTCATGGAGGAATTCTGAGGAATTCCTGTCCCCTCCTCCTCTGTTTGTCCTGAATTTACCACTTTATTGTCTCACTTTCTCTAGTTTCATTATCATACTACATATTCATTACCTTGAGTACTTTTCTTTCTCTGCTTTATAATTTTCAATTACTTTCTGTTTGCACTCTTTCTTTTTTGCACATCTTATATGTTCACATTTTACTGTACGTTCCTCCTGCACGTTTGAATCTGGAGTGAGGAGGGTTTGTTGGGGTCATAGACAGCAGGGGGGCATGTATGTAAAGTCCTGAGACAGCAGATTGTGCAGGGCCTGGCCTGTGGCCCCTGTGGATTAAAAGTCCAATGCTGGTTTGGCTGGCAGCCAGATGTCTGCCAGAAAGAGTGTTAAGATCATGCTGCTATCAGACAGACCATTCATGCATCAGTTATAGTGAATGTGTTCATCCACATTTGAAATGTAGATGGGTGGTTATGTTAGGCCTGTGACAAATGTAGTTTACATAAAGACAGATTTTTTGGCCTAGACAATAAAGTAATATGTTGGTTTTAGGCTTTGAATCTTGTATTTGTAAATAATTGTGATTTACAGGCCTGGAAAGTCACAAATTAATAACCTAATAATCAGTGATGGAAATTCTTGTAGTATATATATTGTATGTATCTATATATTTTTTTACAGCTCTAAAAAAATAATCAGCAAAAAATTGCTCTTTACGAGTGCAATCAATAAAATGAGGTTTAAAGGTCGCAGGCTGTTGACATGGTGTCATATATTGTGATCTTTGATATTGTGCTCGGTACAACTGTAACTTTATCATGCATGTCATTATCTGAAATGGGCAATCAGTGTATTTGCCATTTATGTACTGTATTTGTGTTGTATGTGTTTCCCCTCCAACACACTTGCCTATGAATATTTTCAGGCATGTGGTCAGTGTGTGAGATGAGGACAGACGTAGCTTGTCTATGCTGTGATTCATTTGCAATATCACTACACAACTGCTGTAGTGTCACACTGAAAAATATGTTTGACCAATAAAGCACAGCAGTGTAAACCATGCCGATGGGCCTACCGCACGGTACCAGGAAGTGGTTGCCAATAAAGAGCATTCATTGTGTGGAAAAGCTGCTCTATTTTGCCCTTTTTGACACATTTTTGCATAAGTACTTTGGGCGGCATAGTTTACATACACATGGTATCATGTTTAGATCAACTAATCTTGTGGCCTATTTTGAATGGCACATTAAATGTGAACTCTCATTAAATGTGATCATTTTGCAATAGTTTATGGCGTCAGAGATTAATTTAACAACACAGCAATGTGTTTTATAAAAATTACATTGGAATTAAATATACCGACTTGAGCTAAAATAGTTGTAGAGGTTTGCTTTAAGAAGAAGCTACAAGTTTTGATTATATTTGGGCCAATTTGAAGGGTTTATTTACTTTGCCTTATTTTTAATGACCCTCGTGTATTGGACATTGCACAATATATTAAATGGCTGTTACAGAAGTGTCATAAAAAACATATATTTATATTTTGTGAAACAAATGCCATCTACTACCAAACATATAAAAAACTAGGGTCATTATAAACAAAAAAATCCAAATTACAGAAATCAATACTTTAAATACATTTAAACCCACTTTCGTTAGAAAATATTACTGATTTGTTTACCATTTTTAATATATTTTAATTTATGCTTGTCACAGTGTTACTTTGGTAACAATTAAATCAACAGAGTTTTAATAACACATGTACATAACTTATGTCAGCTTGGTCTTGGTCTTGGGTCAGTCTTTACTGTTTAGTTCAGAGCATTTACTATGACATTGATTACATTATATATTCTTTCACATATCTTGTAGTTTTAGTCTCCATATTTAAACACAACACTATCCTTAATTAAACACCACTGTGTTTTAGTTCTTCTGTTACACATGAGCACCTGTTGGGTGAATAATGTATGGAGCCGCTGTATAATGTACACTGAATGCTTATTTACCTGAGTTTGAAAAGCAGCCAGAGGAGGGCGCCACTCTCCCAAATTACGTCTTCCATGGGAACGTGACTCAACGCATGGGCATATAAACATTTTTTTCAAAATCCACCTAGTCTTTGTACTTTTACGTTATGCACACTGTTGATATTTTGTATCATCTATTAGGTAAAATGTAATGAGACTGTAAATCTCAGCTAGATTAAAAAACAGCTAGATTTGCTTCTGGAGCAGCATGTTTCGTTCATAACATATATATTTGCCTCGATGCGTCGTATTTTATTTTTTGGTGGATGATATTACATCAAGGCGTCTTGGTTTCTTTTTGGCTTGTAGTGATGTAAGATTTGATATGAAGGATTTATTGTTTAAGATCTCCTTATTTCCTTGGGTCAGGACAAAGGTTAGGCATCGGTGCATTAAAACATCTTACGTGATCTATCATGAACCCTGTTCTGTGTCACATAATATTTGGCACTGAGTCTAAGCAAAAGGTTTAATAACCTGTTTATTACAGACGCTGGGTTCTGGTGTGGGAATGCCAGCCCTCTTCCTGGGCTGGGAATGGGGTTTCTATACTGTTCTCTTCCAGGTCTAGTCAATTGAGCTATGAAAGTATAGCCATCTGCCGATCGGCTCTTCGGCGGCGAGGACGAGGGGAAATAAGAGCACGGCACGGAAAGAATAGGAGAGTATTCGATACCCGGTCGGGACACATGTTGAGTTAACGGACCGTTCCGCCTTCCTCCGCCTCCCGTCTCTCATTCCCTGCCTTTCATTCCCGATTAGGGATCAGATCCACCTTGTGTTCCAGATCCCCGGTTAAACTATGGATTTAAATAAAATGGTAGGTAATCGACGAAATGTTTGTGTTTAGCCAGCTGTAGTAGATCTATGTTTTGGGGGGTGGGGAGGCAATCGCGCTGCATGTTCGCGGGTTATTTTGTATCGAGGATTCTATGATGTGTTAAATGATTGTTTGAAGTAACGGAACACTTCCTTAAGATTCAGGGAGCAGCGATCGTTTATTCTAGGGACCGTTGCATTTAATCGAGTGGGAGAAATGCTGCTAAATAGTTAGCGCGTTAGCCAGCGGGTTAGGTTGGTATGAGTCGATCAAGTAATTCTCCAAACATGCCCACGAAAAACGAGTAGTTTTACGGGGTCATAGCGAGTGGGCTAATGTAAGCATGCTTCGTCGGTGCGAAGTGTCCCGTGCGTTGTAGGGAACAGCTGATTTGTTGAATGTTTAGTTTATGTTGAAAGGAACACACGACCGTATTGATAAGTTCATTTTGCAACTAAAGTAAACTTTATGGGGCCTTTTTGGGGACTGTTAGAGCTGTGCAGTCCGATATTTAGCACTGATGTTTAGCCTATGTGCTTTAAAGCGTTAGTCATAATCAACTCCTTTTTGATGTGTTTACTAACCACTTGTTTTTGATGTGTTTACTAACCACTTGTTTTTGATGTGTTTACTAACCACTTGTTTACTAGCTAAAGCTTCACATCGTAATAGAGCAGGGCGATGATTAAGTTATAGAACTGCTTGAATTGCAAAAAACAACGTGGGTGCGTAACAGTTCTTAATGAACTTATATGAAAGAAACATCATGACGTAAATATTTGTATTTTGTCCTGTCTTTTACGATCAGATCCAAAGCAAGTACTATAAGATCAGCTTCTCACCACCTTCATCCATACCAGGGGCATCGTGCCTCTGACAGAAGCATTTATAATTTATGAAGCATGTGGCTTGTAATGTTGAATTTTGACTGCTGAGTGGTTGTAATACTCTTTGAATCAGTGTAGGATCTAAGACAGTGACTGTACCAGCTGTTCAAATTCACAACGTGTTTTGGCCACAGGATTTACGGTTTTGACTCAAACCACTGCACCTCTCTCTCTGCTTTGACTCCTAACCCACTTATCAATATTCTGCATGTGGTATCTGCTTGTTCTCAAATCCCTCACGTCATGCTCTGCTCTAGCATGATATGAATGGGTATCTTTGCTTGAGTGGGGTGTTGGGATCCCCACTGGAGTTTGTGTTTGTGAAACGTCAATAATGGATGTAATTGCACTGAAACAGGAGCACTTTTTGGATTTGAGCTGTGTCTTCTGGGTTTACCGAAAGGGTTTGATAGAGGCTTAGAAAGCCACATTAGCAAGTCTGTAAAATTCACCACAAGGTCGCTTTCTATTGTGCTGTTGGTTTAGCAGTTACTTTAACCAAATGTCCTTAAAACAGCACCTATCAGTGTCCTCTGAAACTTGTTAGATGTTCTCTTGTGTATTAAAGAGTAGGTAGATGATAGTTAAAATTGACTTTTTTTTAGGGGCTGATCACCATTTATTGGAAGTTTATAACCATGTAAATTGTTTTCTAGTTGGTGCGTCAGTTTTACATAGGCTAAAGAGTTCTGTGGTGTGATAAATGACATTTTGAAAGTTCAAATACTCCACTAAGTTTCAAAATTCAGTTGAGGTCATAAAAACTATGTGTAATAATCAGAAAAACAGAAAATGTTTGTGAAGAAAAATGTTGTGCCAGAATGGTTTCAGATGCTTAAAATGTCAAATCAAATGCCCTTTTACAGTTTTGCTAAATTTGCGGCTGTATCTGAATGGAGCGCTGTGTTGTCCACTTCATTGTGATTTTCCATTCCAGACTTCTAACTAGGTGTTGACTGAGCGTTCCCTTTGAGACGATGTTTGAGTCATAAATGAGTAAATCATGGAATTGTCTTTAAAGGGAAGAAAAAGTTATTTCGTAACGGAGCACACAGTTGCCTTTCTGTGAAACGACCTTTAAAGGGTGGAGCGGAAGCAGAGACTGTGCTAGCTGAACAAACACTAATGGCTAACTCCCCCATCAATGCCAAGAAAGTATGTGTAGTGTGTGAGAGAGATTTGGCATTTTTTGTATTTTGGTACTGGAGTTCAGGCCTAGTGTAATCTGAACAGAGGGCCACTTCAGGAAGTGCAGAGGTATTTTTAGTACTTTCAACTTTAGTTTTACCCACCCACGCCTTGGAATTAGCTAAAGGGATTGTTTGGGTTGGCCACAGTGCCCTCTGGAGAAGCATGGGCAGAGTCTGGCATTTCTTAGCCAACAGGAAATGGTAAAACTGTGTGAACCAAGACCAAGGAAGTGATAGAATGGGCATCAGAATACCCCTGTTCTTTTAAACAGTGAATCTAAGCTTAGGACAAAAAATCAATAAGGATCCTGGCCAATTTAGTGATAGTTCATCCCCCTAGCAAGAGGAACTGATGTGAGATGTGTTAATTTACAGTCAGCTAGCCACAAAATAAACCTCACCACAGTGATTGAGGCCCTGATGCACAGTGTGTTTATTTTAACCACTTACTACACAGATATTATGAAATACATAAATGAATTGGCATGATTTGTGTATTGAGACACCCCAGATTGATTTACATTTTTCTCATTAACATTTTGGCATGCGTTTGTTTCCTGAGGGACTTACAGTACATCCAGGGTATACAGTATGGGTGTTTCCTGGGAATTGAACTCATGACATTAGTGTTGCGAGTGTTGTGCTCTACCAGTTGAGCTATAAGAACGTTGCCACAAGTTATTTTCTGTGGTTGCTTGGTGGCCCACATCAAAAGGAGCCTGCCCCAGCCTCTATGATATTCTGGTCTCTAAATATGGCTCAGGTCCCTTCTTTAAGATCAGTCTATGAAATTATTTTGTATAATTAAAGGTTCTATAGCTTAAAAAAGCAATACCACACCTCTTTGCACCAAATTGCACAGTTGAAGTAGGGCAGACATTACATTCATAGGTTTAGATTCATGCATTTGGCAGTTGCTTAAATCCAAAGCAACTTTCAGTACATTCAAGTTGCACATTAATTATTTACCATAACATCTTAGCCTCTGCATTTATGAATCAGCATGGGTTAAAATCTAAAACCTGATATGACGTAAGCTATGTCCTTACACTCCTCTCCAGGCAGATGGGGTCACATGAGGACAACCAGCTTTAATGTCCCCGTAGAGCATTACTCCTGTCTGCCATCCCATCGATCTGATTGATATTGTGCATTTGGCAACTACGTGCAATATGGCTGTCAGAATGGTTACCAGCACAGATATCTGCAGATCATCACTCACATACGTTTTGTTTTACAAGCTTGTGTCAGCTTTGTACAGAAACAGCCAGTGTCATAGTAATTAAGTGTCTAATGGGATTGGAAGGCGACAGCTTAGATAAACTACTCATGGCATAATGGGCTGTTTGAGAGCTTTCTTTGAAATACAAAAGCTGGAAATGTTGTTGCTTTGTGATGTTCGAAGGAAAAAAAAAACAGCAGTTGCATAATTTGTTTGAAGTCGATATAGGGAAATGATGGCGCACTCCTGAACGCAAGGATTTAGTTGTTCCTGTCATTTGAAATTATAAACTGTCATTTAGGATGAGAAAAGGAATCCTAGTTTATAATTGTAGTTCTACAATTATTTTTTTATTGTGATATTGTTTCCATGACAATTACACACATTCAACCACAATTTTCAGTACTGTAATAGTCATTTTCATTGCTGTAGTTTTCTGTTAAATGTTGTTGTGGAATTTATACTTATTGTAAAGCACATTGTGTCTGAAAAGGAAGATTTTCATTACTGTCATACAGTATAGCATGTTGTTCTTTTGATTTTTGGGTGTCTTGATCAAAGAACGCACAGTAAGTTATCCAAGCAAATTAACCCGCCGATGCCAAGAGATCTGGGCAGCTTGGAAAACATATTTACACGGACAGCAAGTTTCAGTGTTGACAAATGTGTGGGCTTGACCCTTTGAGAACTGCTTCCACTAGCACTTGAACTGTCTTTAACTTTTACTCCAATTTTTACTTCCTTATGGGCCATGTTTATCTGTTCTAATTTGTCATTACCACATTCTTATTCCAAGAACCAATGTTAAAGCTATGGAAGAAACATGGAAGAAACCTACTGTTCAACTGCTGTTCAAGGATAGGTGCCATTTTTAGCATAAGTGCATAGCTAAAAAAATCCTGTTGGGTTGGACTGTACAAAACCTGGAATTTTCCAATGTTAGCAATGCCAAGGCTGTTTAGATCAGTGGTTCCAAACCCTGTTCCCCTATTAGCACTGAGCGCATTGCATTCTGGGATTGCCTTGTTCATGTAGAATAAATTAAATGCTGCCTTAGGGTTTCCTGAACAGCCTTTGCGTCAGGAGCATGCCTGTGATGCCTTAAAATGCTACCTAGGTAGGCAGCTCATAAGTGGTTATTATAAATGTTTGTCTCTCTAAATGATTAAAGCTTAAGATGTTTAGGGGAAGTAAACTGGACTGACCTGCCACGCCTCAGGCTTATGCAACCATGTGTTGTACTGGAGAGTCTGATAAAGGTTCATTATGTTTAGCTGACCGTGCTAAATGTGTGATGCATGTTTAAACAAGATCGGTGTTTACGTTTTGAAGGTACCAAATTGTCCTACCTAGAACTGAGGCATATTTGGCATTTATGACTGAGCAGGAACGATAAAGAGAGGAAATGGCATACAGACAACAGATGCCTTATGCTTTTTCGATATCTCATGTGGGTTTTTCTATGCCAGCGCTCTCAATGTGGCAAGCATCTGTATGCACATATACGGTTGGCAAACAGATCATATACTATTAGGAGCTCAAGCAGCATGGCTCTCTGCCTTAAATGTGTCTTTGAGGTAAAGCTGCCTGTCAAGCAGTACTCCGACTGAGCTTCATTTGTATTCAGTGGCTGTTACACAGCAGTGGTTAAAGTTTCTCAATAAGCCTCCACTGAAACACACTCTCACTGTTTCCTTCAGCGCACAGGAAGGCTTCTCTGCCATGAGCTGCTTCTTAATCTTAAACGTCTCTAGAAGAGCTGAATGAAGTGTACAACGTTTCATTTTCTTCCTGTCTTTCTCCTCCACAGGCAGTGAGCATCAACAAAGCCATCAACGTGCAGGAGGTTGCCGTCAAAGAAAAGCATGCCAGAAATATCCTTTCGTTTGGAGTATTTTATAGATTCAATCTTCAAACATGCAGGTGGATTAGCTTAATTGGCAAAGCACAGCTAAGTGAAACTATGAAAGTTGTGGGTGTCGATATATTGGTCAGACCCATTGTAAGCATAGTGACCCAAAAACACAGTCCTGTCATTAGTTGGCCCTTGTATCGATCCAAACCCATGTGACTTTCTTCCTCTGAACACAAAAGGAGATCATTTTAATGAATATCTAGTTGGGTGGATTTAATTCAGTAACAGTAAGTTATGACTCACTTTAACAGAACATAAATTGTCATTCAAAATTAAATCAATCCATTATTTTACATTTAGGCATTTGGCAGACGTTTTTATCCAAAGCGACTTACATTGCATTATACTACACATTGATCACTATACATTGAGTATGTGCAATCCCTGGGATCGAACCCATGACCTTGGCGTTGTTAAYGCCATGCTCTAACCACTGAGCTACAGGAAAGCTTTATGCAATTTCACGTGGTGGCTGCTATGACACTTTAAGTTCTCTGCTGTGAGTGGCGCTACCAATTATAGCATGAACAAGGGTGTCAATACAACATGCAGTGGTGAAATCATGTAATCATGGCCACAGTCGCACTCTAAGTAATATATTCAATAAACCAATCATAGGTATTTAAGATGCATCTTATTACCAGGTGTCAAATAAATATCTGTCTGGACTGACTGTGATGGGATCAGTGAAATGTATGTTAATTTTAGGTGTGAACAGAACCCCAGAATTGGTTTTGTGAAGCCACCTGTGAACTATTTAGAGTTCACAGTTATGCCTTTCCGTTTTCTCCTTGACTGCAGTCTTCACCTTGTATATTAGGCACACATCATGAGAAGGGGGCTCATACCTTCTGGCTGGCTGTCAACCGCCTTCCCCTTTCCAGCAATGCAGTGCTCTGCTGGAAATTTTGCCACGTCTTCCACAAGCTGCTGAGAGATGGTCATCCAAATGTGAGTACACTGACATGCATCTAATACGTCTCTCGCTTTCTCTCATTTTATCTGTTTGTCTCGCATTGTTTTCCAATTTAATTTTCCGTCTCTCCTATCTCCAATTCCCTAAATTAGCTCTCAACAATAAACAAATTGATTTCACACAATTCCACAGCTCTGTTCCAAAATCTGCTTGAGGAAAGTAATCCCATAATAGTTTGTGACAAGCAAAGTAGAAAAGAATTAATTGAATATGGTGAACAATAATTGAGAATTCATTCAGTGCAGAGAGGTACTGATTGAAAAGTTAATTAGCTACTTCATTTTATTAGTTTTAAATGTTCATTTAGCATCTAATTAAACATGAACTGTTTTAGGCAATGTTTGTATGTACAGAAACGTGTGTTTTTTTTTGTTTTATTAGCATATACATTTCACAGAATGCGAATGCTAAACTCTGTTGGAATCAGTGGCAAGTTCACATTTTCACTTTATGTAAGAAAAGCAATTTCTGTGGCATGCAAATCTGCTGCTTGTTGTAGTGTTCCAAATCAGTCACTTATTACCAGGGATATTTAATAGGGTGATGATTAAAAGGTAAAATCTCCTCAATGAATTTAAACTTGCCACAATGTGTTAAATGGAACTGAGAGTAATACAGTCCTAAAAAACTCAAAGCATAACTAAATTGGCCAAAATCTTTAATTAACACTAATATTTGGGGGGCTGGGGTAAAACCTTAAACAATGGGCAAAAAGATTTTTGTGAGATTCTGTGTGGGTCTGTTTATTAGCTTTTTTGGTTAGGATGCTACCTTCAAAGGCAGTTTCTCATGTAGGCTGTAGACAGCAAGGTAACGTACTAGGTTTTGGAACAGCTATAAAGCATTCCACTGTGGGATGACGTCATAAATACTCTCTTGCTCTCCTCACAGGTCATTAAAGACTCCATGCGGCACAAATCTGATCTGAACGACATGAGCAGGATGTGGGTAAGCGTGTACACGTCTCACGCCAACCAGTTTGATTTCATGCTTAAACAGAGGCTCGCTCAGTATAACTCGCTGTCTTATTGAATCTGGCCTTGTTGAGCTCCCGAATTTCCATTTCATTTTGGAAACTGTCAGAGTGTCAGTTAGCTAACCAATTTTCATAACTGCTGACTGACAACTGAATAAGTTGACATTCTAAGCATGACTCAGACACACTATCTTCAGCAGAGAGATGATCTGTAATTAGCTAACGATGACGTGCTAGTGTTTGGCACTCTGGAGGAAGGCGTATAGAGCTTTGCTTGTTGTGAGTACAGTCAGACATCCTTTATATTATGTGCTTTGCCCAATCGTTAATCTTAAATTCAACATGAAATCTAATTTGACCCTGTTTTCTTAGGGAAACATATTACTCTTAAATTCGGTCATGATTTATTCAGCATTAATGCTTTAGAAGCCTGTATGTTTTTTTTTAGCTTGACAGATGCTGGTTACCATCCACTTTTTATTGTATATATTGTGTTCAAGAGAAGAAATTAAGTAATATGGCTGTGAAATGACATCAGGATGAGTGAATGATTATTAGTAAATTATATTTTTGGTGAACTAGCACCACATTTCACTTTGACCCATTGACTGTAAACTTTTTGCAAGCAGTGTTGGCTTTTCTCATGCTTTGTGCCAGGACCAGCTGTGTTTCACAAACCATCAAGAAAGGTCAGGTGGAACATGCTGAGTTGCAACTTTTTGTGTACTGGTAAGACAGTAGTTTGACAGCATTTGCTGATAATACGCTAACACTTCCTGTGAACTGCTGAGGCCACTTCCTGCGATGATGTCATAATAAATGGTGAAGGCAAGAGGAAGTGAAAGAATGAGCTCATTTACTAGATTTGCAGCTCGTCCTATTATGTGTACACAAAAACACAAAGCACAAACACGCACACCTGACCTTTATCTGCCCCTGATGACTAATACTTTAAAGCTGCTATCCGTAACTTTTGTCTCTCTACCGCCATCTCTGTTTGAACATAAAATTTTACAACATAAAGTTACTTGAAGAGGTATTTTCTTATTGTGTAAATTCTAAGCAACTGCTGTAAGAACAAGCTACAAACACTCCATAACCCTAAGCACACACGCGCACACACACACACAATATAGAAGCAAAATAGCTGGATCTTCTTTCCGTTTACTGACATGACATAACTATTTAGATGAATAGTCAAACTGACACTTCCCACAAAATCAGGCTTGATAGCTCAAATAGCTCAAAAACAGACAGTCTTGAACACTCTTATGTAAATTACTGCTCAATTACTGATTTGTTTATTTTTGGCCAAAAAAAGTTATGGATTGCAGCTTTGAATTGTGTAATGCAGCTGATGAACTAAGAATGTGTCCAGGCCTCATTAGCTGCCTCTGCTGCTTTAGAAGGGCAACAACATCATTTTCTTTTGATGTGATCGGTCTGCTTCTCTCTTTCCTGTCAGGGTCATTTAAGTGAAGGCTACGGGAAGCTGTGCAGCATCTACCTCAAACTGCTCATCACCAAAATGGAGTTTCACATCAAAGTGAGTGACTGAGGCCTTGAAAACCTCTGTGGAACATTCATCTTGGTTTTCTTCTGATCTTCTTTTGTTTGCTCTCACCTTTTAGATTCCCAGCCTGTTTTAAATTGTTTTGAGTTCACATAGTTATTTTGTGTTTAAGGAAAAAAGTTACAAATTGGAGGCCTTAGTGCCTGTTGATTTGCATCTGTATGTGAGGGTACAAACGTTTAGCAGATACACACACATGTTGAATGTACTGAAATGTTTAGAAAAAGTGCACATATTAAATGGATTTTAAAAAAATACTTTTTGTTTCAATAGGAAATCAACACAGGAAAGAAAAGAAAGTTCATTGTGTTCACAAAATGTTTTTCCGTTAGATTCACGCAAATATAACATTTACCCACACTTGTTTTTCCAGAATCCTCGTTTCCCTGGCAACCTTCAGATGTCAAACAGACAGCTTGATGAGGCAGGCGAAAATGATGTCAATAATTTGTGAGTGCTGTTTTGTTTTTCAGACGGTCTGATGTTTTCAGTCCTGGTATTGGAAAAAATACCACAACAGCTGAATTTAAGATGTTTATTCTGAGATTTAATAGATTTTTGTTTTTAGCCACACAATGGTTCTTTTTGAGTTTGTTGAAAAGGGATTTCATGTTTTGTCTTCTCTCAACATGTGTAGCTTCCAGCTGACAGTGGAGATGTTTGACTATCTGGAATGTGAGCTGAATCTTTTTCTTGGTGGTAAGTTTGAGACAAAGGTGCACAAACGAACACATTTGTTTTGGCAAGAGTTTTAGTTACCATCATACGGTTATGCGATTCACCAGTGACACAGAGCTAAATATGAGAGTACTGTAACTCTGAGTCTACACTATTAGAGAAAATTGTCCTGATGTAGCTAAACTGTAAAAACGCTGCCAAAATCTACCTGGAGCACTGCTAGATGTCAGTACGCCTGTGCTGGAAGCATTAGGGAGACATTAATGAGCGTTGTTGGCACAGCTCCCTGGTACAGGAAACCACACCTCTGTGTGCTGAGAAGACTGAGTCTCATAGCCTGCATGAGTGAGCACGAGATGAAAGAGGGGGTGGACGAGAGACTGATGTATGGAGATGAATGTGAATAAAGGAGGGGGCGATTAGAAAGATGGGTTGGAAAAAGCAGCATGTTGAAAGCAATAAAGTGAGAAAGGCATTCATAAGATAAAGGAACTTGCCATCTAAGAATTTTAGTTAGTAGTAAAGGTAGTACTTCCATGAAATGGCATAATGTAAAAAATATATATTTCGGTTTATTGTCAAAAGAAACTTTGAAGAAAAGTAATTTGTATGATTTGTGTATGGGATATTGTGTTGCAGTTAGTGCACAGGTTCTGGTTACATTGAGCCTTGGTGGTTATGCAGAAAACACAGGTTCGAGTCTGATCTCAGTTCCTCATAAAATTTCCTTTCAGATAATGTGTGTGTCTATTAGAGAATGAGGGAAAGATTCTGTAAAACAGTGTAATGTTCTGTGTGTGTTTGACTTCATGTGGGATGTTGTTTGTTTCTTCCAGTGTTCAGCTCATTGGATATGTCTCGTTCTGTGTCCGTGACTGCGGCGGGTCAGTGTCGTCTGGCTCCTCTGATCCAGGTCATTCTGGACAGCAGTCATCTGTATGACTACACGGTCAAACTGCTCTTCAAGCTCCACTCCTGTGAGTCCTGCCCCCTGCTGTCCACAGACAATATTTTCTTAAGCTTTGCATTATTATCATGGATGTTCTCATACTCCACCTTGTGTCCTCCAGGTCTGCCAGCAGATACTCTGCAGGGCCACAGAGATCGTTTCCAGGAGCAGTTTAAAAAGTGAGTCTGTCTGTTTGAGCCTCACTGCTGCTCTGTCAGAACAGCTGGCATGTCTCACACTCTCACACCACTTCACACAATACTGAGTGACACGCTTTCTTTTGTTATTTCTCTCTCTCTCTCTCTCTCTCTCTCTCTCTCTCTCTCTCTCTCTCTAGACTGAAGAGTCTGTTCTATCGCTCCAGTAACCTGCAGTATTTCAAGCGGCTGATTCAGATCCCACAACTTCCTGAGGTGAGACTCCCACATGCCTGACCTGAGTCAGGAAATAACGCTGGCAGAAAGAAATGATGTCACTTCTATTTGCATACTCGCCTGCTTGGTTTTCCAGTATTAGATTCTTCCTGAAGGTTTTCCCTTATGTTCACATATGTCTGGATGTTCTCCTCAGAATCCTCCGAACTTCCTGCGGGCGTCGGCCCTCTCTGAGCACATCAGCCCAGTGGTGGTGATTCCAGTGGAGGCCTCGTCTCCTGAAACTGAACATGTAGTGGAGACTGAAGATCTGGTGGACACAGACATCCCGCCCTTAGCGGTACCACACACTAACATAACATATCACCATAACATCATAACATTTCACTGTCAGAAACTCTGTTATTCTGTTGCTCTCT
>JAZGTI010002182.1:0-37941 GCA_036877585.1 Botia kubotai
ATTACCTTGACATCAGCATTTTGGCCTTTTGACTCATCAACACTGTGAGATGCTTTCTTCCAGCTGTCCAGCTTCTCATTGGCTTTCTTAACGAGAGGCTCCACCTTTTTTCTGGCCTCCAGCCAATCGCTTGAGTCCTGATACATGTTCTGAAGTTGAAGAACCCTGTTCGCCAGCTTGGTGTGGGAGTCTTCCCAATGTGCCTGTAATTTTTCAACTTTTATCAAAAGACAACAGAAGTTTTGTTAAGAATAGGTCAGGTCATGATCGGAACAATCACAGTCATTACTTGATTTATATATTTTCTTGAGAAGTGCTCATCTGTGCATAACTTTCTGCAGTTCTAGGTTGTTCTGGAATGGTTACCTGGAACGTTTTGCTATGCAATTAGTGGACTCAGCTGACTCTGAACTGTGTCAAAAGATGCTAAACTAATCTCTCCATAATATATCTGTTTTATGTTAAATAGTGTGCTTGTTGTCACCACTAAGTAATGACTTCACATCAGAAGAGGATGGAAGCATCTGGAACTGAGGTTTGGAGAACTTACTCCGGTCTGTGATGGTAGCTCGTGCCTCAGGGTTATTGGTTTTATTCTTCAAGTTCTGGGCTGCGGTGATCTGTTTGTTCAGCTGTGGGCATCTTTGCTCCATGTCTTGCAGGGCTGACTGTCAGTTTGAATAACAACACAAAATTACTACACATTTGTGTGAGGTTTTATGCGCCACTATATAAATGGGATATATTATGGCAAGTTAAAGGGGGAAAAAATCATTGAAAAGACAGTTTTCCTAGTAAAATCGTTTAAGGGGATCTTTAAACCAAGCATTTAACTCATTTAATAAGGGGTTAGCCAATCATAACAGATGTAATTTAATGGTACAGCAACATCTTCTAAAGATAAGTAAATCTAATCTCTTTTGAATATAGGTGCATAATACTGGAATCCTACACCAATGGAAAAGGGTATGTGATGATGTCACAGCCTGACCTTGAGTTTTACTGTCATCTCGGTGATCTCATCAAGATCTCCAACCATCACTCTCTGGGTCTGCACCATGTGATCCAGATGAGACAGCCAATCATCAAGCTCCGTCCAGGATTTGTTGAATTTGTCGAGGGCTGCATCCCCCGCAGCGCTGCCAGTCAAAGTTGCGGCTGGAAAATAGCCAATCATCTATGTTTCAGATCTCCAATACTCAACACTGGCAACATAAGCGCAATATGGGATGCATTATATGATGTCATACGTACATGCAAGCTGGCATCTGTCTTTCCAATCCTTAAGATAAACCTGAATGGACGTCCAGTCTGCACTGAGGCCATCAAACTGGCCCTGGAATATATCAACCCAGGAGAATCATTGTCAATTAAAGTCATGTGCAATAAAGCTAACAGGCTCATACTAATGTGTAAAGCATTATTATAGTGTATTCATATCTGATCTGCATCACGGTCGATTTGAGACCTTCTCTGGTTGCGATGGTGGTCTCTCTTTCCTCAGAACTCTTTCCACTGCTGGTTTCTTTTCCTTGACATCATCCTCAATCTACAAAGAAAGAAAGAAAAATAGAAAAGAAAGTAACAGTACAGCGAGTACAGTATGTGTATCTAATGTTAAAGACCCATTCACACCAAGAACAACAAATACAATGATGATTATAGTTTCAAAATTTGTTCTAAATTTAAAAAGGAAAGTACAGTTCACACTACAGCTATAACGATAACTTTTAAAGGTCGAGAACTTTTAAGAAGAGAAGTATTTTAAAATGTACTTCTAAATTTAATTAGCGGAGAAAAGCGGAGTGCACGCTACAGCTATAATGATAAAAATACAGTGAAATGGATTCATAACGTTTCAGAGCGTTTTTTCGAGCTGATGAACAATAAAACATTTAGAGCCAAACTCCTTGCAAATTTAAAGGACTCATGCATTTACTGCAGCATGCAAGCTTGTTACTGCTTGTTAATGGGCACACTTATTTAGTTCTCATTATATTTTTAACATTTTTGGTGTGAACAGGCCTTAATGCACTACAAGGAGCATGCGTTATGAAATCAGATTAAGCAATTAATTAGGTAATGCAATAGCCTTTAAATATACCTTATAATACACAATTTGCTTGTTTAAATTCAAAATAATTAAAGTAACCACTATGTTGCTTTCATTAAAAAGCGGTAAAAAGTAATAACATGATGTTATCATATCAGTTCAGTGCAGTAGATCAGCGCCACAAACAATTCAAAATCACATAAATACAGCTGTACCGAGTTCTTTCATAATCTCAGTAATGGAAGGAACAAATGATTTCCTGAACCTATTAGTTCCACGTCTGGGGACGCTAAACCCGCAGCCTGATGGGGACGACTGAAACTCTCCGTGAAGACGAGGCTGGGAGTCTAATTAAATAGACAGCCTGTGTCGTCTGAAACACTCTCTCGGTACAAATATGAGACTGTGCAAAATGAGACCAATGACTTTGTGACACAGTTTAATAATAATATTTTTCAGTCTTAGGACTTCAGCTGGCAAGCCATCGGGTCATTAAGAAGGTCAAAACTGACTTTTAAAAGAGACTAAAACATTTATCACTGTGGGATTTTACCACCATAGACACATACAGTTTAACCAATAAAACGTTTGTTTTCCTCATCTTTAAACAGGCCCTGATGCATGTCTACAGCAAATGATCAATCGGTTTAACCTGCAGAAAAAACAAACCACAAAAGAGTTCTTATTCATGTCTCAATTGTTCTTCATAGGATGCGGTTGTGGCCTAAGGGGAGCAGATGGAGAGTCAGACTTGTAACCAGAAGGTTGCTGATTTGTATTCCCAATGCTGGCAGTAAACAACTGAGGTGTTTTTAAGCAAGGCACCTTACCCCCAATTGCTCCCCAGTGCTGCCCACTGCTCTGGGTGTGTGTTTAGAGTTTGCAGTGTGTGTGCGCTCGCTATTCCAGTGTGTGTACTAACTGGATGGGTTAAATACAGAGGACAAATTCAGAGTATGGGTCACCATACTTGGTCTGCATGTCATTTCACTTGACGAGACAGCAAAGAGATTAAACTGAGCTCGAACGGAAACTTCTACTTAAATCTCATGCCTCATATTTTCCTCCTGAGACACATTCTCAGTAACTCACTTGTCTCAGTGTTTTCCAGAGTCAGAGATCTCATACTGTGTCACACACTGCCAAAGTGCCAAAACTCAGAGATTTCAATGTGAACTCAACACTTTTCATCAAACTCAAATTTGCTGAGCTATGCCATCCACATTTATTTTATGCAGTAGCGCAATATAAATACTGCATGTCAACCGTTCTATCATTTATGTGCATCTTTACTTCTCCCTGTGCAATTGTACAAGAAACATCTAAGACAGTACTCGACTGAAACGCACCTAAAAGTTTCATTATTTCTCCTTAATAAAACGCATTTTGGGAATTCACAATCAACATGAAAGTAAAATTATCTCGCATCTCACACTTTGTTTGAAAACTCTAGAATTCTGGAATCTTGAAAAGTTTTTGCCACTCATTCAGGTCTGTTTCCCAGAGTTCCACGCGATGTCAACAGAGTGACACTCTGAATTATAGGGTTAATCCCTTTTGAGCGACTTGAGGCTAAGTGCCTTTCTCAAAGGCTCAAAGGTCACAGTTCTGGTCTCGCTTCCTGCAGGGATCAAATTAGCAACCATTCGGTTGCCAGCGTGAACTTTTACCACTACACCAACCCATATGTTGCTGCACACCAACAGTACCGCAGTAAAACAACGAAGACTATAGCTAGTATAGGATGTTCTACATATTTGTTAGATGATGTCTGTGAGATGACCTTGGGATCTACTGCGTCAGGAGACTTCTCAAGCTGATTCCTGGTAACGGAGGCCCAACTGGAGAGTTTGGAAAGCTGCTCCTGATACAAAGACAAATCCCGGAGGAGATCCTCGATTTGATGTTGCTTCTCCGGAAGATCAGTAGACACCTTTGGAAGAGAGAAGGAATCATTTGATGGAGTCAATCTCATAAACCCCTTTAAGAACAAGTGTGAGTAAAATGATAGTTTGCTTAAAAGAAATTGGATTTTGTGGCCAAATCTATTGTTTGCACGTTTTCGTAAGACTGATTTTGCTGATTTTGTGCATCTCAATGTTTGCCATTATTTTGCCCAAAAATATGTGTTATATATGATCAACATCAACATCTTGGAAAAAAAGACCATAATCTGGATCATAATCTAAAACCAACCCATAACTCAAAGTCAGAGAGAGATAGTAGGTTGATAATATTGGTATACGAGCCCCTGACCCAGTCCTACAATCTGATTGGTTGATAGAAATGTTGTTCTACAACCAACAACGATGTTGATCATACGTGGTAAAAACACATTCATACAAAGGCCACAAAATCACTGCGTTCAATGGTCCACAGAGATCAAACAGTGAAAAGGAAGAGATTACAGGACATGGTTTGGATTACCTTGGCCCATCGCATGTTGATAACCTTCAGCTGTTTCTCCAGCGGTTTGCCTTTATCGGTGGGCAGAGATGAGCCTTTGCTGTTGATCTGATGAAGAATGTGCTTCTTGCCTGGCAATTCCACGACCCTGGCCTGCAGAATTTCACGCACACCTATTAATTATCTTTCCTCCCTTGTGACTCACGTTTGGTGATTCATCTCACGGCGGACTTCGAATTTTAACACGGTGCTCAAAGCAAAGTTTGCTCCCGTTTGCGTAAGCTAACGATAGTCCGGCGCTTTTCCAAGCAAATCATTTCCTACCTTTACTTTTTCTAAGGTTGAATTGAGCTGTTCTTTGTGACCTGGTTCCACAGGAAGTGCCACCACGGTCTCGGCCTCATCCAGCCAGGACTGAAAATCCCCCAGGTCTTCATTTAGTTCGGCGAGAAGGATCTTCGCTCCTGCGGACCTAAAACACACAGTAATATGTATACGTTCCTTCAAAACAAGGACGAAAGGAGCAATTAGGAGAGTGTTTGGTGCTCAGAGTTAATTATGGTAAAATATTCAAAAGTCGGAGACGTTTTCACCAGGAGTCTGCATTAATAAGTCATGGAGTCGCACTAACCGTCTCCTAATCTCAGCGAGCTGGTTGGACACTTTAGCCCAGCGGGAGTTGATGGAGGTGAGCTGCTGTTTAATGTGATCCCTGTCGTCTCGGTTGCACTGTGAAGTCAACTCTGTCCCCACAGCATTCAGCCCTTTAACCGAGGCCTCCTGTTTCTCCAGCCCGTCCTGCAGCTCCTGTAAAAATGTCAGTATTTAAGAAAACAGTTTGCTACACATTCATCTAACACGGCTTACTGCCAAAAAAATCAGGTAATATTTTCTATAAAGTGCATTTACAATTCTTTATTATGATATTCTTTATGAATTATTATATGTCATCTTTAAATATTGTTTTTAAAGACAAATTGCAAAAAAACAAAACAAATTGCAAGCACATTTCTGACTTAACAAATAAAAGGTTATTGTATAGTATTATTGTAATCACTAATTAGCTACCTCAGTTAGCATAACTTAACAATGAACAATAAATACACACCTAAATATAACTGTGAAAAGTTCATTTTACGTTTTGCAGAAGTGTATTTTACGAAGTGATAATGTTTAAAAAACTACTGTAAGTGATTCTAACATGTATTCTAGACAACATGAGGCTTTATTATAGTAAACTTAATTTGTATGTGAGGTGTATGAAATGTTTAAAAGAAAGCCTGTGACTGTGAAACAATAGTATTATGTATATTATGTGGGATTACCTTGAGGTGATCTTTGTTATTTACAGGGTCTTGTTCATACTTTACGATCGTCCGCTCGGCATCGGTCAGCCAATCATCAAGTGATTTCAGCTCCTCGCTGTATTTCCTGCATTTCTCAAAGCGTCTGGAGAGCAGCGCAAGTCGACACCATCACCAGACACATTGTGAGTGATAAACAGAATATGTTTAAATAGAACAGAATCAATAATATTACAGTTTTAACTGCAAAAAATCTACAGGCACATTATTAAAATCGTACAATGTTGAAGAAATTTTCACTTTTGTAGTTTGTGTTTTTAACCAACAGTATCAAAAACTCGACCGCTTCTCTCTTTATCATTTTCTAGTCCGTTTGAAGGGCATGTCTATTAAACAGTTATGTCAGTTATGAGAAAATCTATAATTGCTTTTTTAAAGTCCTGACAGAAACGCTTAGCACTGAATGTGCTTATATCATGTTTATCTTTTTATAACAGATGGTGTGGTGCCGAATGGTAAACAAGATCTTATGATACCTTCAAACTTACTCAAAATCTCTAGCTTCAATTACTGAATGCAAGGAAAGGATTGTGGTCTTTTAAAACTTCAGGCACCTGCATTGAGGAGGTGAGGTTCACTATCTTTTTACCCACACAATGTTTTTTGCCAGCGTTAACAAGATTAATTTGAAAATAAGACCTTGTGGCCGCTTGTAATTGTATACATTCCACAACTGTTAGTTTACTACTGAATTATACATTTCTTACTTATACATTTACGTTTATATTGTCTTGCTTCCTAAAGTTTAGCCACTTTAAACCTGACAGTTTGGAGGCCCCTGACAGTTTGGAGTCCCCAGGGCACCAGGCCCATCGACTAGGCCATAATCCATCCTTGATTGAACCACACACTTTATTTTGCTATTCATACAAATGAAACGGCCTTATTTGCTGCAAAGAGGCACATTTCAAAAGCTGATAGCTGTGCAGCAGTCATAAAGTAGACGTCACTCATACTTACGAGAGTCTGTCCTGATAAAGCTTTTTGAGGTTCTCCCAGTTAGTTTTGAGTAGTTGGACCTGCAAATTTTCTCCAGGAACAGAGTCGCTCCTGTCCAACACATGTGAGACAGGAGTCTCCAGTTTCTCCAGATTAACTTTAACCTCCTAAATCACAAGTAACATTACAGCATTAATATCACTTTCACTGCTACATCAAACGAGATAGCCGGGGATTTTCAGCGTATATTGTGCTATACTTTTAAAAAGGTAATTTTAGAAAATGGATGGGACTCGAAACGGCTAATGCAAAATCTAATTCATAATTTTTCTTTATAGATGAGACATGGTTTTATGATATGACCTTAAGGCACTTCTCTTGTTGGGGGACATTGACGAACGCTGCAGACCAGAGCTCGGGGGACTTCAGCAGAGCGTCATTTTCAGCGATACGCTGGAGTAAAGCCAGCAGTTCCTGTACATACAGAAGTGGTCTATTTACGATAGTGATGTCACATTGCTCATTACATGTTACATGGCAATTAAAAAAACAATTACAATTGTCATCGTGTAATAATGATTATAACATTTTACTGTAAAGTTATATCATTTATTTATAAAAAAATTATAATAAATTAAAGCTGCAATTGGTAACTTTCTAACGCCATCTCTGGTTAATACATAAAACTCTACACAGCTCTACACAGCTCTACACAGCTCTACACAGCTCTACACAACTCTACACAACTCTACACAACTCTACACAACTCTATTACGTACGTGCTCAATTACTGATTTTTGTTCATTTTTAACCCCAAAAAGTTGAGGATTGCAGCTTTAATTTACAGCACTCTATAGGACAGATGTGCTGTCATTAATTTTTCCCATGTTTATTTTGATCCGTGCAAACTTACACTTCTGTTGCGCACTTGAGTGAAGTGAACATCAAGCTCTGCCCAGCGTTTATTGACAGGTAGTAGGCGTGGCTCCACAAGCTTGGAGGCCCCACCCTCAGAAAGCACGCGGCCCAGTCCGCGCAAGTCCTCCAGCTTCGCCCGCTGCTGTTCAATCTCAGAACTGACCACCTGACGGGCAAAGTTAACTTTAAACAGATCTAAAAAGATTTTTTTTTGACAATAGGCTTAAAACTTCTAAGAAGTGGATGGGGTTGAAAAAAACAGTTACTCTTAACCACATAAGGTACATATCAAATTAAGTAAATAAAGTTTAAGAAGTTTGCAATAAAACAAAGAACATTTGTGAGCCTTACAGTCAAATCCAGCCCTCTGGAGTAACTGATGTTATTTGATATGAAAACTAAGTTTCAGAAGCTGCTCAGAAGTTACGTCCCTGGTGGAACATCTCAACATATGGAGCTCCGCAAAGCAAAGATTCTAAAACTTTCGCTCTCACTTTCACTCTTGGTTCCTCTGGGGGATCTGGGAGATCTCCTAGGGTCTTCTCAATTTTATCGAGCCACTGCATCATGTCATCTGTCTTCTTACAGAACTGGTACCACTGTGGAACGAGAACAAGGGCCTTTTTCCTCCTCAGGGCTCTCAGGTTCTGTTAGGGCAAAATCAAACTATATTAACCCCAATTTGTTAAGATTTATTAAAGCAAAATATGATTTAACCAAGTTTGACATGTTACGGAATAAAGTGTAAGAAATACATTTTGACATGTTAAAAGAATAATTAAACACATTTTGATATTGCCAGCGCACTGTTTTATTTGAAACGTATTTTAAATACCTAATGCTAAATTAGAGGGCACTGATTGGTTGATTGGAATTGTGTTTTGCTGAGTTACCCAATCCTAGCTTTAAAATCGCAGGTCACTGATAGGCCACTAGAAATGCTGAATCATATATATATTTAAAAAATATACACACGATCCTTGAAAGCAGAATATATTCACTGGAGAAACTGCATCTAGAGATGTAGTAAGATTTATGATTATCACTAGTCTAACGTTTTAAGAAAGATTTCAATGATATATTGGGTGAAAACATATAGTTGAATGGAAAATGAGACAAAAATACAGGTCAGAAAACAACAACTAACTGATTGATTTTGCATTACCGCAAAATCATACGGCGTGGCTAGTCAGATATTTAATGCCAGTGTCAATGGTTTTATTTACAGAATATAAAATGATACGTTACAACAGAAGGTAAAAGCATGTTGGCAAAGTCAAGTGCACAAGTGTACATGTATTCCCATAACCTTGATTTTTAATAAAAGCATGCTGTGTACTTGACATGTGTCGCATGCTGTAAAATCACCTTCAGAGTGTCATATTTGTCATGCAGGAGGTTGTGCTTCTCACGGACGCCTTCTTTATTCTCTCCACTAGGAGTTCTCTTCAGGAGATGTTCTCCTTTCATGAACAGTTCATTCAGTGCGCTCTCATCTATGCCCTGCAAGCAAACAAGCTTCAGATCAACAAAGAAACTGTCAAAGCATGTGCAGATGTGTCATTGACTTGCTATCTCTCTAGTTCTCTCTCTCTCTCTCTCTCTCAAGCATTTCTGTGAATAGCTCATCTAGCCATTCGCTCATCCGTTCATTCATTCATCCACCTACTCATTCCTTCATTTATTCAATCATTTATCCACCTACTCATTCATTCATTCATTCGTCCACCTACTCATTCATTCATTCGTCCACCTACTTATTTATTCATTTATTCGTTCATTCATCCACCTCCATTTGTCCACCTACTCATTCATTCATTCGTCCACCTACACATTCCTTCATTTATTCAATCATTTATCCACCTACTCATTCATTCATTCATTCATTCGTCCACCTACTCATTCATTCATTCGTCCACCTACTTATTTATTCATTTATTCGTTCATTTATTCATTCATTCATCCACCTGCTCATTCACTCATCCACCTACGCATTCATTCATTCATTCATTCATTCATCCACCTACTCATTCATCCATTCATTAGTTCATTCATCCACCTGCTCATTTATTCATTCACTCATTCATTCATCCACCGGCTCATTCATTTTCACATTCCAAATATTTGCAGCAGTTTAATAGTGGACTGCGCAAGCATTAGTTACTGGACCAGATTAATTCCTCGAAACTCATTACTTTTCCGGTCATGAGATCTTTAAGATAAGGCTTGGAGGGTCTTTCAGCCGTTCTTGGGTCATGTGGTTTCAGCGGCTGAAATTAATTTGAGCCTAAGAAACATATTACAGTATTTTCTTACCGCATCCTCCAGGAAATCTTCCTCTTTTAGACTTTCACCCAATTTAATCTCCTCGTCCAGCACCTGGAGCCATATATTCGCCTGTCTGTGGTACTCGTCTAACTCTTGAGAGGAAGCCTGCAGGAGAACGAGACGAAATTTATACAAATCCAATGAGATAATGATCCCATTTTCGAAGTGGAGTAATGTTACACGACAACACTGTCTCTGATTCATTTAGCATCAACAGAAGCAGAAATATTTAATAAACACTATGTGTTTAAAACACATGTTTACAAATGTTCCACTCTGCAGTCATGCATCATGTATCAAAGTCATGTTTTCTGGTGTTTTAGAATAAGCATAAAGATGAAGCATTTATGTAACACAGCAACATCAAGATATTCCTGCAGTGGGAGAACCATATAAATACCACAGAACATCTATATACTATAAAAGTATATTAACAAAAAAGAAAACAACATAAGTGTCATAACGGCACAGTTTGTACTATTAATTAACACAGATTATGAATGACTTTTATTTTTTATTTCTTCCATTTTTAGACAACAATTATAATAGAGAGAACAGGGAATTGTGGAGGGGGGCAGGAGATAGATAGAAACAGTACCTTTCCTGTTAAAATCCTCCTTGTGATGATGTCAAAGCGCTGGTTGAGCTGTTCCAGCTTGGGTTTCACCTGAGCTTTACAGTGTTCCCCTCGGTTCTTGATAAGTTCCTCGGCCAGACCCTGCACCCCTTCCACCTTCACCTTCATCTGTTCCAGCTCTTTCTTCAGACCCTGTTCATGTTCACACAGAAGGAAGGCATCTGGTATTTTACTACATACTGTATGTACAGGGAAACATTTTGACAATGTTTTACCATACAAGGTGGAGAACACTCCGAGTGATCAAAGTTTTTATCAAGGTAAAGGTGATTACTTCGAAGGACTTAAAATTAAGTTATATAATTTTATATAACTTTTTTGGCATGGTTTACGTACCATTTATATTCATTGGCGATTTTAAAAATGTATACAAATATTATTACAATTATAAAATGTGGTAAATACTGAAGTATGTGTGGCAGGTAGGTTTGTCCAAACAGAAAAATTTTACATATGTTAAAAATAAAAACTTAATTAAAATTCTCTTTTATACATACGTGCATGTAAAGTTCTAAAGCTTATAAATGCACAAAACAAACATACAGTATAAGGTTTAAAAAACAATTAGGGACGCATAGATATAAAAACATTGCTAGTAAGTTGTAAGTACAGTACAGATGATAACTGATATGATGATCAATATTATAAATCTATAGCATTTTATGTCTATCTTTCTGTTTTGTTCTCCCTAATGGCCTAAAAACATATTTGCTTCAAATTGCTTCGAAGTAATGAGCCATGCCAACATTACAGCAGTAGACAAGATGCATAATGATGTCTGAAACAAATGTTAGCCTGTATTAAACAATCTTTAGTACTCAACAATGAAAGTTGCTTGTCAAGAGCTCATTGTGTCTGGTGTCAGTGAGGACCTTTAGAACATGCTCCACACAGCCCTGGCTTTCCATCCCGTCCAGCGTTTCCTCAGCGCGATCCATCCAGCCGTTGATCTCCGCCGCGTTCTCCTCAAATGTTTTCATTTCATTTTGGTAATCCTGCGCGATAGAGGGAAAGCTACGTTTACATTGGGGTCATTCTACAAAGTGCAATGAATAGCTGATGTTGAATGTAACTTATGTGTTGATACTGACGTTCTTTTTCAAAATTCTATCATTTTGTTTATGTGTTATTTCTTTATCAGCTGGTTTCTGTGTCTTTCATTCCTCCCTGTATTAGCAATACACAATCTGTTACTATACAATATATAGCTTTAAATAACATGTATCTGTTATATCTATTATCTGTATGTTGTTTTCCTGTTATGTTTGTCAGAAGGCGAGGGCCTTAACAACCCTCTATAACCAGCGGCCTTAACAATCATGGTATACAACAACCCTGTTACCATGGTTTTGTATAGCAAAAGCTGATTGTAACTGAATTAAAATGTAGAAATATAGAAATATCAGCATTAAATTCTATTCTTAAGAAGCCCAGTGCAATTTTACGAGGAGTGCAGGTTTTAAACGTCAAATTAAACTGTCAACCCTGTTACCTCATATTTACCCATAACCCTGTTACATAATTATATCCCAACTTAGACTAAACTGTGTTAATTTAGCCAGAGACAGTGTGACACAATTGATCATGAATTAAACATTATTTGTCTGATAGTTTGTTTAAAATCCTATAAAAATTCATTTTTGTTAACAAAAAGGCACCTGTGTTTGTAAAATGACCCATCTGGTGTTTGCATTAAACAAAGAAGCTCTTCTAGTGTATCTCAGCAAGACAGATGGACTGAATACTTTTATAATAATAAAATTACACCCCACATTAATGGTCTGATTCTACCTTTGAGGCCGAGCCTCACCCGCTGCCTACCATCCCTGAGTTATTTATAGAGCTATTTACAAAGTAACAAGGTGAAAATATATTCGGAAGGCTGATGAGATAAAAAGATGGCGGAAACAGCAAGCAGGAGAGGATGTAATAAAGAGGAGCGGGAGATAAATGTGCTTAACATTTTCATAACATTACTGTCGCCTGCAGAAATCACAGCGAGAGGTTTAAAGAACAATATGGAGATGTGAAATTGAAAGGAAATGAATTTAGCCTCGTAGGGCATATTTAGCACCTGACGTATTTTAGGCATAGAATAAAATGACTCAGAAGCGGGTCAGATGGTTGGGGAGAGTTACTCACCAGCAGCAGTTTTAGCCACTGCTCGCTCCTGGACGTCACAGCGATCCAGTTGCAGTTCAGCAAACTGACCTTGTCATCGATCAGGTTCTCCTGGGTGTGGAGTAAACCCTTCAGGGTCTCGGCCAACTCCCTGACCAGCTTCAATTGAGGTTTATGCTGCTCGGTGTCTTCCTGCGTTGCCTGGGTGATGAGGTCAAAAGTGATTTTTAATTGGTTGTTGGTGGGAGTGTGTTTACTTTCTAATAATGAAGCCACACGGTTGCGTCAACACGCCAGAGGTCTCGCAAAGCCAAGCTTTTAATTATTGGCATAAAGTCTGGTCCACTTTCCAGCCTATATGGACCAAGAAACACCTATTTTTAAGGAAGGGGCGTCTGACCAACTGTTTTCTGACCGAAAACAACCAAATGATTTAAGACTGCTCTTGCTAGTTTTGTTAGCAAAACGTGTTAAATCTAAATGAATGGTTTGCCTTCTGAGTCCAGGACTAACTTTCTGGAAACAAAATCATTAAGTAAACTATTGCTCTGTAAACTGCAGGTATGCATTAATTCATATCTGGTTGTAAACAAATGTAAACAAATACATCTACTTGTCTAAAATGATATTTACGAAAAACATAAACATTGAGCATTTCTAATTTTAACAATAGGGCATTTGTTACATTAGCTTCAGGGAATAAAGCTTGTCTGAATTGCATTTCTGTTGTTGAAATGAAACAAGTGTGAGTTTTTCTTCATTTACCTTGGCCCAGGACAACTCTGCCTCCAAGTCGCTTGGCATTCCTTCAACAGAAGACCGCCTCGTAAGTTCCTCATCAGTAGCCGCCAGCCACTCTGTCAGACTGTTTACCTCCTTCCTAAACTTCCTCAGCAACTTCAAAATCTTCTCCAGTTCTTGTTTTCCTTCTGTCACCTGCACAGTCGAATATGAGAGGCCTGTCACTCATGACTAGCCACCAATGTCAACTTATCAGGTTACTGAATTAATGGAAGCTATTTCTGTATTTTCTGTAAGATACTTCTGTGAGTCAATCTGTACTCATCCCACCTCATGATACGAGCAAATAATGGCATATATTGTTGGTCCAACTCATTTCCAGTTCAGTTCATTTCCACAGTTTGTGCAGAAATTCTCACATACACAAAGTGAAGTATTTGTAGTTTTTAGTATATTATATTAGTATATAAAAAGCAGCCAGGATGCACCTCATTAAGTTGGCTGGGATAAAGCCCAGAGTATGTACAGCTGTAATACAGGCAGAGGGGAGCTATTTGAGGAAGCTAAAACAAAAGATAATTAGATAATTTTGATCTGCTTTAGCTATTACTGAATTCTGATGCTTACATTTGTGGTGCGAGACTAAAATGTGCAAAATAGTAAAGTGAAGTAAATAAACAGAGTAAGTACAGGGGTTAAGGTTAAATTGCCATTCTCGAGGTAGGGGGACAATAAAATCTGGAGTGGAACACATAGGAAATTGACTTAAAATAAATGTTTATTTTTTGCTGTTACTGCTGAGATTAATCACAAACTGTTGACCGGTTTTGTACATGTCAGGCATTCGGCTTTACTGTACCTGTGAACCCAAGTCGTTGTATAAAACTTTAAGAGCCGTCAGTCTGTCCCCCAGTTCCTTGGGTTGCTCTGTCTGTTGTCTCTGTACAATCTGTCTTCCTGTCTTTATCACTGTCTCCACCTCTGATTTCACTTCACTCAGATTCTTGTAGAACTTCTACACACGAGAAACAGATTGCAAAGACTGTTAAAACTACCATCAATGCGATATAACTTTCTGACAGGCACTAAGAACTAGATAAAATCTATCTGAATACATTGTAGACTTGCATATTATTACCCACCATGCATTGCTCCAGCTGCGACTGTACCACTTCCTGCTCCACACTCCGCATACTCAACACTCCCAACTTCCCTTCGACCTCCTTCAGCGCATGTTCACACTCCCTCAGCCTCTGATCAAAGTTGGCTGGCTTTTGGAAAAGCCGGAACTTGGCTTTCACTTGCGATAGTTTATCCTTAGAAGTGGAACAAGCCGTTGCCATTTGTTAACAAGTAGTTGATTTCATGCACAACACAAAAAAAACCTTTAAAAAACATCTAATGATGTGAGAATAATTTCATTAGTTCAAATGACATCATCTGTCTTACTATTGTAGCGTCGATGTCGCCGATCACTTTATCTGAGGCATCAACCTCAACCGCCTTTGTCTTCATGTCGTTTAGTGCCGCTTCATGATCATTTAACTCCGACTCGATCTTCTGTTGAAAAGAGAAACAGTGTAGCTAAACACTGATGTCCTTCACCAGATATATATAGATATATATATATAGATATATTGTATACTGTATGTTGTATATAGTAGAGTATATATATATATATATATATATATAGGTAGAGTATATATAAATAAGTACAGATGGGGTTTTAAGTTCATACACCCCTTGCAGAATCAGCAAAAGAGGGTCCTAAAAAATTGCAGTTTGTGTTTTATTTAGTAATGCCCTGAAAAAGCCCTTTCACATCACAGTTGTTTACATATAGTCCACAACACACAATAATGTCTGAATTTACAAAAATAACCCAGTTCAAACAGTTTACATACCTTTGAATCTTGTTACCTGTATTTCACGACTGTTTTTATGTTTTACGTTTTCATCACGAGTCCCTTGTTTATCATGAGCCATTAAACTGCCCACTGGCCCTCAGAAAAACCTGCACATCTCTGCAGCTTCTCTCTACAAATCTCTCAACATCTTTTCCAGCAGCTTCTTTAAACAGTGACTGTATGATGCTGAGCGCCATCTTTTCACAATGAAGACAACTGAGGGACTCACACACAACTATTACAAAAGCTGCAAACCCTTACTGATGTTTAAGAAGACAACACGCTGCATGATGGTGTATGTAAACCTTTGAGTGGCATGATCTGTGTTTCTTTGTTGAAGATCTTTCTGTTTAGTAACACCCTTCAGAAGCTACACTACATATTCAAACGTTTACCATGAAAACAATCGTTAATCATCTACAATGATTACACGATCTACAGATTCTACAATCTATCTGTCTGTCTGTCTGTCTGTCTATCTATCTATTTATCATCTATCTATCTATCTATCTGCCTAAACTAATAAGACCCTTAGGCCTGGTAAAATCATTATATTGTTTAATGCTTGAGGCTTGTTGCTTTTTAAGAGTTGGCAATAACAATATCATAAAAGACATCAATCATCAATTAATCATTCATAATAACAACTATTAAAATAAGTTTTTCTTATACCAAGCAATATATTTAATAGCCTCTGTTTTTAGTTGCCAAGCAACTGAGCTATAGATGACTTATAGAACACTTTGGATGCCTATAGAATACATATGATCTTTAGGTACGTGTGTGTACTATACATCAGTTATTTTGCAGCTTTGTGGCTTATCCAATCAGATCTTAGAGCTGGAACTATCCTTTAGAGGTCCATTAAGCTAAAGCATTTTCTGTTAGGTTAACCACAAAACTGTGCTCCAAAACCAAAAGATAATAGCTTTAATGTTTGTTGGTCCCATATGTGGCACAATATGAATACCTGTGCCTCCTGAGGTATCTGTGCGGCGTCTATACCATCTGCCAGGTAAGCAGTCAAATGACGGTCAGTTGAATTCAGAGAGTCTTGAATGAGACGCAGAGTTTTGTCGTTCTCCTGAGCCCACTGCAGGCTCTTCTCCAGCTGCTGGCGTCTTTGTAAAGCCTGTTAATGACATCAGAACAAGCAGGTGAGACGGAAACATGCAGAGCAATCCAGTAAATATATTTAAAGGGACAGTTCACCCAAAAATGTCAATTCTACCGTTGTTTAATGACTGTCATGTCATTCCAAACCTGTATGACCTTTTTTGCCTCTGAGGAACACGAAAGAAGATTTTAAAGTATGTTGGTAACCAAACAACAGTGGTACCCTTTGACTTCCATTGACATTTCTCAAAATATCTTTTATGTTACACAGAGTGAAAAAGTCATATAGGTTTGGCATGACATAAGAGTAAATGATGATTTTTTCCATGTTTGGATTAACTATCCCTTTAAGGTGTTTGCTATAGAATAATACTTTGAAAACGGAGCTCGTACCCTCTGCATTAGCTCATCCCAGCGCGTGTTGTAATCTTCCACTTTTTTATGTATGAGCTCATCCAGAACCCCTCCGTCCATGAGGGTCTGGGCTAGCTCGCGGATCTGGTTACGATTGTATTCTGGATGTTCCCTGATCATGGTGTCTACAGACTGAAAGAAATGAAACGTACATTACATTTTATCTCAAGTAACTTACAGCTATTCAAGATAGACATTTTATCAGTATGTGTGTTCTCTGGGAATTGAACCCATAGACTTTGTGCTGCTAACACAATGCTCTACCAGTTGAGCTACAAGAGCGACTATGCCCACTAAACCCACTATGACATTTATTTAAACTCAAAACATTCCACTGTGATTTAATTTTGATATCACTATTTTATTAAAACCAGTGCATTCGATAGACTGTAGGAAAGAAAAATCACAGATGAGTTCTCTTTAATATCCCAACTGTTTTTCCTAGACAGCAATTAAAATAAGCAGAGATAGAGAAAATTTAGACTTCTGGTGCAGCATTTTTCATTTGCAGGCTGCTTCAGAATGTTTCTCTTGCTTTTCAGATTTATAGCCCCAGTAACTTCACTTGTTTGAATGTGCCTCTACAGTGTCACAAATAGTGCACAGGTTTGCCAAACGAAAAGCAATCAAAACCCAGAGGTTTCAAAATCAACTCCAAATTCTTCCATGATTAAATGACTAAGCTGTGAAATCTACATCATTATACAGCCCTACACTCATCCTGAAATTCAGTTAAAACAGTTAAATTGATTTTATTTCTCCTAATCACTTTGAGGAAAACATCTACAATTCCAGTAAGTCTCAATTAGGCTCATGTATGTCTCCTGAGCCATGAAAGAGCCACCTTTGAGCAATACAATTTCCAGCTTGGTTATATCATTAAACGTTGCCGTTTTGCCTGATGACAAGAGCAACAGAGCTATTACATAAGCAACCACAGCTTTAAAATCTTGCTCTACGAGAGCGAGAGACATTTCAAAGTCAAAACTCTAAGCAGGATTTTTAGTTAGTGTTTGTAAACACAATTCAAACTTGGTCCCGTGTGTGCCGTTATTGGCTGGGGGGGTGCAGGCTCACTGTCAAAGGTTATCTCTCAGAAACATCACCCCACAAGCATCCCAAAGCGATAAAAATAAGAAAGTACAGGCAGAGGACACAACCACCAGCACACACTTCTAGATTTCATCTCAAAAGCACTTACTGCCAAAGCTGCTTCTAGCTCCTTGACACCTCCTTGCATGTTTTCCGTTTCATCTAGTTTCTTCTCCAGCAGGTCCATCCAGGCGTTCTCCAGCTCTAAATAAGAGAGCAGTTCACACCAGCATGCCCACACTTCCTGCAACAGCCAACAGACACGGAGAGACGCATCTCATTCATCAACTGTATCACACGTCAGATTATTTACACATGTTCTACTGGAATGAAAACAACAGACAGTGTCCATATAATGACCTGACCCTCAAAAACCTGGCGGAGGAAAACTGGATTAAATGTTTAAGCAAATAAATAACAGCTTTTTTGTTACCCTACTGTGTCTGTTCCACTGATCGACCATCGGTAGCACTCATTTATCTGCTTTTCAGCAAAGACTAATGAGCGAATGTAGCACCTAATTAATATTCATGAGTCAAACTGATGAGGTTTAGAATGTATCTCCCACTTTTCAGATTGATTACAGTACTTGGTTATAAAAGCAGGGAACTTTGCAAAGATCGTTGTTGCCAGTTTTGCAAGGTTTACCCACAATTCCCCTCAAAACAAAATTATGCGAAAAAAATCCTTATTAGAACATTTTAAGTGCCAAAGGGGGCGTCATTTTGCTGCAGGAATCTCGCGCTTCAGAATCTCGCGGACACGCTCAGAGCTGTTAGCCTGAGGCTGAGGATTACAAGTTATGTTGTATAATGTTGTAAATAATGCTCAGTTTCTAGCACACGCCGATTGTTTCGCTTCACAAGACTTCAATATATAGTCAGGAGCCGCAGGGATTAATTTTGTGTGGCCTGTATCTGCGCTTTTGAATCTTTAAGGCACGGCACACACAGACTTACATTTCACGAATAAGAAAGCGCCACAGATTCATCTGAAAACCTTCTTTACTGTTTACCTAAACCTGGGATGGCCTGAGGGTGAGTAAATAAACATCCGATTTTCATTTCTCAGTTAACTGTTCCTTTAAGAAAAATGTTTGGGTGAACTATCCCTTTAAGAGTTTGATGCAGACACTCTCCAGCTCCTGAGTTGAACTCCAGCTGGAGATCCACTGTGGTAAACTCAGACTCACCTCTAAAGTCTTGCATTTTCCATCAAGCCGACTGCAGAGTCGCTGATAGTTAGAAGTTAAAACATCCAGTTCTGCCTTCAGGGCGTCGTGGGCCGCCGGAGGAGCCTTTGAAATAAAATTGGTGACTTTATCCGTCAGTAGCTTCACCTTTGTTTCCTTTTGATGGACTTCTTCTTGAGCTCTCTGAGTGGGAGAGAGGAGATTAGGAGAAAATTCAACAGATGTTTAGTGTGCACTGAGGTCAGCAGATATCAGCATTCTACGAAGCATCCGTTGGCTTAGTTAAGCCGGTCCTGACATGCAGGAGGTGCAGAGAAATGAAAGACATTTACTTCATTAAAAAGACATAAAAATACAGAATCCATCTGCAGGAAATAACACGTCAGTGCGCTGAGACAGCACCTGATGGAAATGAACGTATCTCAGTTGTTTAAGAGTCACTCTGCTTGTTTTATGACAGTTTTCTGGCCTCTGAGACACTCTGCTCCTAGCAGTCATTTTTTTATTGTTATTACAGTATTTTGCATTTCTACAGTCTTCAGTGCGTTGGCACTTTTAATAAAAAAACTCAAAACTCATTTTTTAAAGCACAAACCCGTGTTTTTCTTTGTAGAAATAGAAATATTAAAGATGACTGTTGTTATGTTTTTATATATTCTTAATAGCTACAATTTTGTTATTAAATTCTAGCTAAGTGTGAGCTATGCGATTCACATTCATTTGATAGCCTTTTATACATTCTTTTATAGACTTCATGCATATGTGTACGTCAAAAATGTCTTTAATCTAAATGTTCATCAGAGACAACATCTAAATACTTCCATTAAACTTCGTTAAACTTTTGCTCTGCTCAGCAACTTCTAAATACTTTCTAGCTCAATCACTTTTATAATCAAAAACAAGCTACGGGTTGCAGCTTTAATATTCCTGAGCTACGAGAGAAGAACTTCTGAGCAACACAAACTTCCTAAGAAACGTGTTGAAAGCTCGAACCTTCAGCTCCTCCACAGCTTTGTGAAGTTCCTCGGGTGTTTTGTACTGGAAGTCTCGCTCCAGGTATTCTTCTTCAGCCTGAGTGATCCACTCCTGCATCTCCTGCATCTCCTTCCTCAGGCTCACCGTCATGTCCAGCCCTCCCTTCAGGGCTGATTTCTTTGCATAAGCCTGATGGACCAACAACAGACAGATCAATTTCACTGTAATCTCAGGCGCCTTTGCTCAGAACTGCAGGAAATCTTGTATAGGTTTCGCTCAGCTGCTGCCTCAGTGTGAAAATGGCATGCGTGGGCGTCTTTAAATGACTAAATTGTACCTCACCTGATAATTAATTAGTATAATGTCTGTAAGCCCAGGTGGTCTGTTAATTACCTGTTTGCAAATGAGTTCCCACTGAGCGTTCAGTTCATCAAGCATCTTCTGTATTTTGATGGCAAACGGAGGCTCGGCTTCCCTCTTCAAGGCCACGCCCACCTCATTAATGCCATTTAGACTCGGTTGGACGGTGTGGATGTCATTCACCAAGGCCTGACGAATCAAACAAGGTTGTTTGAAATAGAAGGTCCAGGCCGTTTTGGAAAACCAGGTCATGTCAATGCACTGACCCAATTCTGTTTCTGAAGCTTTCGCCACATTATTGCAGCTAACTCAGCGTGGGGTACGAAAAATACCAGAATAGCATTTGACAAATATGATTTCGTCTTTCAGCTGCAGTTTTCGCAAACAGATATATGGAAAATCAGTTCGCCTGAAAAGAGAGGGCACGGCTGTACTGAGTCAGGTCCCTGTGGATTTACTGCTTATTCAACCACGACCGCGGATGTATTAGAAGATCTTTCAACAACACGGTTTTTCAGATTTCATCTAAATGAGAAGCCTTCCGTTTTCTCGTTCAGAGGAAAGCTTTAATTTAGCCTCCGAATATAAAACTCCCTCTGCTGAATTTTAATTTTTGGGCCACGTTCATGAAACGCCATGGTGAGCAGAGCACTTCCTGCTTTAGATCAGGACAGCATCAGTGGTTCCAAGTTTGGGTGTACAAACTCAGTTTCACTGCTAAATAAATCAAGTCTGTCCTCACCGTGCACTGTTCCAACTGTTTCTCCAAAGCCTCCGCATCTCCCAGAGCTGGCCACTCCTCATTCAGGAAAACATCCACCTCTGCCATCCACTTCTGCAGAGTCTTCGTGTCATTCTAGCAATGGATGAAATAAAGATCCATTAGGAGATGCAGAAATGTTGTGGAAACAAAAAACCCACAAAGATCTCTTAAAGTGATAGTTCACCCCAAAATGATTTTCTTCCCATCATTTAGTCACCCCCAACTTTTATTCTTCTGTGGAACGCAAAAGAAGATACTTTGAGAAATGTCTCGGTGGTTTTAAGTTACGATGGAAGTTAACGGATGCCGCTGTTGTTTGGTTTGGTTATGTACTTCAAATGATCTTCTTTTACGTTCTTTAGAAGCAAAAAAGTCATTCCTTTAATATCTCTGTTGTTTCTTCAAAGCAATGAGACTAAATGGAGACAAATGCTAAATCTTTTCCTCAACACTGCAAAAACAATCTGCAGTTTGCTAGTGCAAATATCTAATTATGCCTAAATAAAACTTTATTTACTTGTTAAGCAGAATTTCTTAAGATATTAAGTCTTCTGTTCAGAAAATCTATATTCAATTAAGTTTCTTTATCCTGAGCCAGTTTCCCCCAATCCTGTTTCTTTTGCCACTTTTAGATATTTTTACACTCAGATTCATTGTCATACCAACTTGTGAATTTTAACACAAACTTAAATGTTTCTGATTAGATTCTTTTAGAACCAAATTATCTGAGAGCTGCAGTCCACATTAAACATAAAACAATTATATTAAGTCAATTTCAGCAATGACAGAGCACTTTTGAGCCCTCAAACTTTATTTCTGGGAATGGCTGTGTCTTAAAATCCCAGTAAGCTGTCTGGGTAGGGAGCTCACTAGGTGTTGAGACACAGTCAGCATACCAGATACCTTCATTTAGTCACCCTTTTGGAAACCACCCAGCATGATGCTCTGAGTTTGCTACAGTACACTTTTAAAGAAACCTATTTTTGCCTGTAAGGTTATAAAGGTTCTATAAAGAACCTTTAACATCCGTAGAACCTTTCTGTTTTACAAAAGATTATTTGTGGTGGATAACGTTCTTTAGGCTGTAAAAAGGTAAGTTCTTTTAAGAACCTTTGACTAAATGGTTCTTCGAGGAACCAAAAATGGTTCCTCTATGGTATTACTGTAAAGAACCTTTTAAGAACCTGTTTTTAAGAGTGTACAGGGAAACTACAGCGCAATCTGAAGGAAAGTCTGCTCAGCGTGTTGGTTTAGCACATGCCTGGAACTGCTGTAGTTTGGTCATGTGATCCTGAAGTTTCTGGATGTTCTCCTCCAGCTGCTCAGAAATGCGTCTCCAGCGCACCATCACGTTGTCCAGCTCGGTCCGGTACTTCTGACAGATCTCAGGTGGAGCTTTTTGGAACACTTGCTCAGCCATCTTACTGAGATCATCCACTTCATTCTGATGGTCCTTCTGTGCTGCTTGAATTGCCTAGATAATATTTTGGCACATATGTGCATGAAGTTTCATGCAGAAATATTGACTAACATTTGCAATGAAAGTTTATTTAAAAAAGAAAATGCACACATTTCTTATTAAAATACACCCTGGTTTTAAAGGTGAAGTGACTTCTGAAATCAGCGAACAAACAATTTTGTCAATATTTGCTAGATGTCTGTTCTATGTGTGTGTTGAAAAAAAAAGTTTCCACATAATCCTAGATGTGGACATAGGAGAAAAAAATTTAAAGTGGATTGGACCGATCCCACCAACACCATAACACTCTCATAGCCAATCGGCAATAAGGGGGCGTGGCTACCAGCTGTTAGCCATTGTCTGGCTGCATGTATTCGATTTAATGTTTTGAGCGATGAAGGCAGGGGTGTGTTTGTTTGGGTGTCTATTTCAAATATCAACAGTTTATTTTACAGAAATCACTTACTGTACCTTTAAGTAACAAAAACTATAGGAAATGTTGTATTTTTGAGGAAATGTTACTTATTACGGAAATGACTTATTTGTAACTGTATTATTCTAAATGTGCTTTAGCCATTTCTTATGTGCATGTGCATTTTGCAGTTCCATTAGTGGCACAGAAATGAGAGACCTCATCTATACTCTATGATCGCTACAAGAAATTCTCCTCGTTATTCCCCAGTTTCAATCTAGGAGAGAAAGAAACAAACCTTGATCTCTTTGAGTCGCTGCTCCATCACTGGATACTCGGTCACAGCAGTGGAGGGGATGGCCAGTTTAATCTCACACTGCTGCAGCCAGGCCAAAAGTGCTGCCATCACCTCCTTATAACGAGCAGGTGGAAGACTAGACTGAACTAATACAAGAGAAGACAAACCAGTGAACAGGTTAAACATGCAACATACACAACAGATATAGAACACAAAGTGGTAATCCCTCTCTCTCCCTCTCTCTCTCTCTACACACTCACACACACACACATTTATAAACACATAAATTACCACAGACAGGTCCTAGATTAAGCTGACAGTAGGACTTAAGGGGTACTAGTTAAACTAGAACAATTATAGCGGGTTAGCCCTTATTTACCTTAGACTTCCCGCGTCTAGAGCAAATGAATTAAAGTTAAGCAATGTCTCAAAAAACACTTTTTAGTCTGGATTAATTTTTTTTTCTGGATAAATGAATTAACCTAGTTCTGACTTAATTTAATAACCGTATATATAATATGTGTGTGTGTGTGTGGGACTTCATTTCTTCAGTAAAGAAATTCACTAGACACCACTTTACCTCTCTGACAGACTGTGCCTTTAAAATAAGAGCGAGGCCATGAAAATTTCAAATGCTTGTGCAGAATAATAGGCTGGAGAAGCTCGTTGATTTGAAAGATTGATGAAAATGCTGCAAGCTCAGCATCTAACAGGATCAAACCAGAGCACAATGCATCTATAGCCCTACATGCAAACAGTGTTGGCACGGTACAGTACCAGCGGTCCACTTTTGAACTCCTAACTTCTAACACATCAGCAGACGCTGCTCACCCAGAACGAGCTGTCTTTCCCGGGCCCTCAGGTCCTCCAGAACCTGATGGTAGTGCTCTTGGAAGGCGGAGATGTCGGCGTCGAAGAGGACAGGCGTCTCCTCCTTCTCTCGCAGATCCTGAAGCTGCTCATGCAGCCTCTCCACTTGCGGTTGAAGAGCAGAGAGACGAGCGATCTCATCCTGTCACAGAAACACAGCATTTCCATGTCACTTTTCAAGCTCAGTGACACAGCCATACAAATGCTGGACTGCTCGCCTCACCGCCTGAAACGTGGGAATTAAACGGACTCATCTTTGACTTCCTCAGAGCTTTAACGTGCGCTGAGGGGACACAGCTCCAGGCTGTGGTGAGGATAAATGTCTTTATCAGCATCAAAAATGGGCTAAAACCATCATATATATCTTTATATATAGCTTTCATATATAGCTTTCAGTTCCCTCCACAAGTCATTGATTCCATCTTCTCCCCTTTATTTTATAAAATTAATCTAGAGATTACTGATGATATATTGACTCTACTTGTTATCCACATGACATATGATGTCTCATATTTAGATTTTTTACAAGCATTTGGAAATAATATTCCCCTAACCATGATTATTACCGTTCTCCTGTTAAGATGATTAAAACCCTCAATAACACTCGCTATAATGTATATTTTTATTTTATATACACAAAAGTGAAATTAGATTTTAAAACATGGCCTTAGAAATCTATATATAATTATACGTTTTTTATTTCAATATCATCGTGCGATAAAATGCTTTGCGTTTTTTTATTTGCGTTGCACACGGGTCTCCGAGCTATTTTTAATGGCTTCTTTATTAAAAATAATGAACTGTAGGGGGAAAACCTGAGATGTAGTAATTGATACCGAAAGGTTAAATCACACGAAATGATAACATCACAGAAACTCCAGGGCTTTGGGGAGCCACGTCTCCACTAGAACAAACATCAGCTGATGAAGAGATAGAAATGAGCAAGACATTCATGCAGAAAGCTGTCACACACAGATAAAGAGATGAACAAAGGCAGCCACAGACTTTAAACCAGCAGAGCTTTGATCATTCAGTCTTTGTATCATACAGCTCCTGTTTGGCCCGTTACATTGTATTATTTAGCCTATCAGGATGCATCAACCCCACTGAACATAGTCCACAGACAAAGTAATTTCCTCATTTTCAATTAAATCGTCCTATATAACTGCTGTCATTACAGCGACGTTAACAGAACGTCTAATTGGTGATTACCTTTATAATGATCATATCATGCAAATCAAATGTACTTCATCTTTTAAAATAAGCGAGTGTGAGTGTATCGCATGCTTTTCAAAAAGGCTGTTACTAAGGGACGGGGTGCTGACGGCTATATTGAATGACAACACAACCTGTAAGCAAGAGTTGCTACTTATTTCAAATGCAAAGATGTCAGCTAATCACAACAGAGGATGTTTACTTAAAGGTACAGTAGCTGTAAACTTTAATTTTAATTAATTAATTAATCAATGTTTAATTTAAATAACCGAGAGAATTGTTATATGTGGTGCAAGAAACTAATATTTTAAACTAATAATAAACTAATATTTTCAGTGGGTCTAAGAGAAAAAGTTAAAATAAAAATTATCACGCCTAAATCACCCTTAGACTTTAAACTATGAAACTATGTTTTGGTAACACTTTACAATAATAAGTAAATGTGGTACAGAAATGCACATTTACAATAAGTAAATGTAGTAGCTAACAAACTAACAATAAAAAATAAACTTTTACAGCATTTATTAATCATTATTAATGTTAGTTAACACATATACAATTGTACACCTTTCATTCAAGTTCATTGAGTATTAGCAAGTATGTTGCAATTTACATGAATTATGAATAATCAATGCTGTAGTGGTATTGTTCAAGGTTAGTTCATGTTAACTAAGGTCATTAACTAATGGTAACAAATGAAAACTTACTGTAAAGTATTACCATTTTATTAAGAATAGACTGAGATTACGGTGGACGGGCTAGGGTTTTGATAACCCAACACAGGCTGTAATGTGTTGATGTATTCATGTATTCATGAATTCATAAGTCATTTCTGTAGCTTTGTAAATGCACTCAAACCTGCAGAGAAAGATTTTAGCACTGAAATGTGCTGTATGTTTTTGTAGTACATGGAGTTCTTGTATCTGAAAAGATAAAAGGAAATTTTGATTTCTTGTGATATGACTGCTTTAAAATCCAATTGAAAATCCGACACAAAACTGAAGGTCATTTGTCTGGCATGATAGAATTAGCGTCCTACATGAATGCGCTCTATGCAACATCATTTCGGTTTAATTTTTTATTTTTTCTGCATGAGTTAGAGTAAAGCAGGGATAATTGTAACAATCAATAAACATTAAATAATCATAACTTCAAGCACAATTCACTCACAGCAGTCATATAAAATCTGGGCACGCACAATTCAATTCATAATAGATCTCGGGGTCATTTACATACAATTTTATTTACAATTTATGACATCACACATCATTTTAACCAATTATTCATCCATCCATCCTTTATATCGCTTTTCTCTGTTGGGGTCACGAGAAGTTCTGGAGCCTTTGAACCAATTATTTCTCCTTCAAAATTTACATGTTTCTGAGACTAAAAAAATCAGTATGAACGTATCTCCAGGCTAGTGGAGAATCAAGCGCACGCAGATTGAAACCCAGCGTATGTTTACCTCAAGTGTATGCATTAATCGCTGATTTAAAAATCTCTTAGCTTAGAGTTTATTTTATTAAAATATGTATTTTCTATATACATAATTTTGTTTACAATACCCTGATTTACTATAAAGTCACTATTTAAATTTCAATGTCAAAAGAATACATCTTGTGTTTTGTATTGGCAAACATTTGCATATATAAATCAAATATATAATGTTACATTACTGTTTATACAGTTACATTACTTTATGTACTTTTCTTTACGTACGTTGATGCCAAATTGACATTTTCAGGGAAATTAGACCTGACGGTTTAAATTATAAATCATTACTACAAACTTACTGTTGGGAACTGTGGCAAGTTAAGGAGGCTATTTTGAACACTGATCTGTTATGTATTTGTTCTTTTGTTCATTTTATAGCCAAAAAAATTTCAGCTTTTAGCTGTGTCTCGATAAAGTTGCAAACTTCAACTTCAAACTGCTTATAGATACCTAATGTATCTGAGATATCTGAGGTTAAATTTCAAAGTTCGTCACTCAACTGTTTCTAAATAAATAAGCTAAAACCAAAACTTTGTTACAAAAATTCCAGATTTGCCATACTGACACCAGATCAGTGCATGCAGTGGGTGATGGGCATTACCTTAACAGACATAGAAAAAACAGAACTTTCCCTGTATATGGACACAGAACAGACACAGACTGAAGGACAGATAGAAGGACAAACAGGACCCCACGCACGAGGACAGACATTGGGGGATTACCCTGCAACGCTCCAGCTGTATCCTCAGTGGCTCGGGTTCGGACGCGGGTGGAGACTGCACCTTCAGCCAGTTCTCGGCGGTGGCCACAGCCTGCTCCAGCTGCTGGAAGAGATTGTAGAAGGCCAAGACTTTGGTCTGGTAGGCCAACCATGCCAGCCTCTCAGCCAGAAGAGCGCAGAAGTCCACCCATCGAGCGCGGAGCTGCTGGGCAGCTTGCTGGATGTCTTCGGAATTCTGGCCGTCTTTGGAGAAAGATCCATTAGGACAAATGAGACTCATGCATATTGCAACAGCATTTGCCAAAGCCATTAAGCTGCCAAAAGCTTTAGACTTTCAAAATAGCTGCGAAATGTCCCATAGATATGTACATCACCATTTATTATTAATAAATCTGATATTATGCGAGGTTTTATGACTTTTATTGGTACCAAAATGCAAATTATTACTTTCCAAACAAGAACTGGGGAATTTTTACAGGACCTCTGAAGTGCAATTAAAGTTCACATGCAAATGATCACAGAAGCTCCGTTTACCGCTGGTGAGCTGATCCACCAAAGCCTGCGCCGAGCGCGTGGCTTCCTGCAACTTCCTGAACTTTTCCGGTTTTTCCCTGTCAATAGCCTCAAAGAGATTGAATAGAGTAAATACCAATGCATACATAAAATAAATAAAATTAATAACAGGTAACAAAATACCTTTACGTGTTTTAATAAATGCCTTAATCATTAGGGTTTACCTTTATATTACCTTAATAATACATATTTAATACAATAATACATAATTTTATACAGTTTTAATGTAAAAAAAAAATATTTGTAATTTGTATGTTGCGTTTTTGTCTTCTTTTTTGGAACCAATACCCAAACATCCTGACAACCAGATCTTTACATAGGAAGCAAAATTGTGTAAAATATTAAGCATTATTTTTAGAAAACGCATCTTGAGGGCATTAACTTTGCCCAAAAAGTGTTTTTGACACATAAGCCATATATTCAAATGCATTCATTTCTTTACATTAGATACATAATATAAAGTGGGACGATGGGGCAGTCATAACATTTTGTTTCAACATCTGTAATGCTGTGTTGTTTATTGATTTATTGTGCTATGTGTATTCATTTTTTACAAATCAAAGATTTCACTAAACACTCACGTTATGTGATAGCTTGATGTCTTATTTTCTAACACTGTCTAGTGTAATGTATTATTATTATACGCCCTTCTGCAGTGTAGGATCTCTTCTGTATGCATTTATTGGTTTGAATAACAGAGGCGAATCACTAGAGTACACAGCATTGTGCCCTACCAGCACTTTCTCATAGAGATCAGCCACGCTGCCCTCCTTACGGGACACTGAGAACTCTGGATTTTGCAAAACAGCCTCCGACCGAGTCATAAAACTGTGAATTTCAGTGAAGTCCACGTCAAACCTGGCAAGAAATTGATGAGAGAACAGCAAAACAAATGAGTTATTCTTGCTGTTTAGTTATTAGTCATTTAAATGTTGCTGGTACTCAGGCAATAATTAGCATGTTTTAGTCAAAGCGCCGCAGGGTGTTTGTTTCTGAATAATTTTCAAACTCTGAAATGCAGTTTCACTCAAACTAACATTATTCGACAAGATGTTCTGAAGGAAAACGTAAGTGCTGGGCAAAACTCATCACCACGTCCTTAGCATGCATTTCTTATCAACACGTCCTTAGCAGGATGTTATAGGTGGTTGCTAGGGTGTTGCCACGGTGTCTCTATGACATTCTTGTCCCTTAACATGGCTCAGATTCCTTCAGCGCAAGTTCTTGTTTTTTTTAGGTCATTTTCTGCCCGCCGGGCAAAAAACGAAGTCTGAGCACTTGGAAAAGTTATATCTCAGAATACGAGGTATCATTCGTATGTGTAGCAAACAGTGCAGAACAAGTTGTGCGCCACAGTTACTAAAGAGTCAGCGAATCGCTCCGGTATTTAACTGTAAGCAATACAAATATTAATGCTGGCCTTAACAATAATTCAAATATCACAAAACTAAGTACATATATTCTCCATTGAGTACCATCTCTAAAATTCAATATTTGGTGACCCAGGACACAGACGTACACCGGCTCACCTTTTCCGCAGCTCTGAATCCACAACAATCTGTCGCTTTTTCTGGGGAGGGGGGGTGGCCAGACCCTCCTTAGTATGCTTCACCATCTTTTTCTGGCCCGTGGTCACCTTGGTGACAGTTGCCATGGTTGTCTGTGTGAGCTCTGACTGGGATGTGGTGACAATGGTTGAAAACTAAGAGGGACACAAAGTTGTGAGACGGGCGTGTGAGAGCGTACACACGTCTGATTCCCTTCAGCAGGTGAAAGAGACACAGCACGTGAGATGCAGGGAGAGCTATACATTTATTCTAAGTGTTGACAGAGTCCCGCTGGAAGACATTTAAATTTTGAGTGAAACAGATGGAACAGTATTGCAAAATAGACGACACATCGCGAATGGAACGGCATTAGCATAACCACCTTGGTGCTGGTAAGCTGAAGTGACTGCACCAATTTGTCCCAGCGCTGGGCCAACCTCTCCAGCTTCACCTCTAGTTTTCCGGCAGCTTCTTTGTTCTTAATGTTGGTGAGCAGATCTTGGACAAATGAGCACAGCTTGTCCATGGTCTGTCTTTTTAGCTCCAGGTCTGCTTTTAAAATCTGAGGAAGATAAATCTTCATTAGCGCCCGGTTCATACTGGTTTGATACAGGCTTTGAACTCAAGGCTTGCATTGAAAACGCAACCTCTACAGCCTAATGTAGATCAGCCATCTAATGCTAACCAGAAACTGTACTGAATTATTAAAAGGCCTGATTCTAAATCCATAAACCTATTACAAAGGGCTCAAATAGAAACAGACTGATCAGAAGAAGTTCTTATATGCTTCGAGTCAACATGAAAGAGCACTAAGAATCCATTTCTTCATTTGGAATGTAACCGATTTCTATTGGCTAACAGTAACCAATAAAAAAGGCTTATTATGAAAAGAGGTTAACAGTAACCAATAGCCTTTGAGATCCTTGTGACATCAGCAAAACAGTAAAAGTCATTTCACATGCAGAGAATGTTAGTATATTCTAATAACGAATTCTGATAACAAACAATTTTTTTGCAATGAAGTGCGCACTAATAAATTACACACAACAGACCAGGAACAGATCTAAAGAAAGTAAATAGGATTCATGTAGCTTTCCTGTTGATTTTAGGGGGTTTTGAACAGTCACTCCTGTCTGTCGGCGTGTGAACACTTACAGCGAGTTTCCTGAGATGGGCGGCCACTTCATTTGGGTCATTTGTGCCGCTGTGCTGAATGGATTGAACTAACTCTTCCTTCTGAGTCAGCCAAGAATCAAACAGCAGCTATAAAACAAGCAGAGGGGATTAGAGGGAGATTGTGAGATGTGTTCTGCACGGCTGCCTTTCTTGTTTCTGTTAAGCATTGGTGATGTTATCTCCCACTCTTGAGAAAAAAAGGTCTTGAGAACCTTTATGTTTCCCCAGACATGCTCTCATTAGACTCGATTAACAAGCAGGATTCAAAAGGCATTTTCGGTGTCGGTAAATGCATCGTAAAAGCTTTTTAAAAGGGTCCAGAGAGGCTCTTTTTGAAAATTCGGTCCATGATAAAAACTGCCCAGCTAACAGGGAACGTTCTCAGAACATTGGTTAACGTTCTATCAAGGTTCTGTCAAGGTTACAAAGTATTAAAGTTGTGTAAATGTTCTAAAAACGTTACTCGTAAAAAGTGTAAACATTTACAGAAAAATGTAAACGTTTGAATAATGAAGAAAGATTGAATGACGTTTTTATAACCAAGCAAAAATGCTAATACGTCTAAAAAAAACAGGACTTTCTGAACATTCCTAGAACATTTAAAATACCTTTTAACATTTAAATTAATGTTTTTCATGTTACTTAATGGAAACGTTAGGGAAACGTTCTTACAGTCTAAAATTGTCAGCTGGGTGGTCATTATTCTGTTGGCACACTGTTATGTAGGATGTGCTACCTGCTCCTCAGAGAACTGCTGCCAGCACAGCAGGATCTTCTGCAGAAGGATCCAACGATCCTCTGTCCATTTGCAGATGGCTGCCCATCGTTCTCCTAGATTCTGATTAAACACAGGGGTGTTAGGAGAGGCCTGATCTGAGTAAACAGAACATAAAAGTGCTTTCTTCTATTTACACAGTGGAGACAAAAAGCAATTACTTTGCAAAGTCATTTGGCATTGTTTGACATTGATAGGATCTTGTTGGAAACAAATTAAAGGGACGGTTCGTCCAAAAATGCAAATTCTGTCATCACTTGTTCACTCTTATGCCTTTCCAAACCAGTGTGACTGGCAGCGAAGGAAACCTCAATGAAGTGCTGTCGAACTCCAGAAAGCAAACTACATGAAAACCTTGAATCTTGAAACGCCTTTGCTTTCAAATGTCATTTGCACATCTGCGGATTCTAGCTCGACGCGTCGCTGATATTCTACTTTTATGGTGCATTGTTGGAGCTTGAAAACAGGAATTCAATTCATTTAAAAGTTCTTTGGAAAAAAAGTCACAAAAGGACTAACATGAGGGTGAGTAAACAATGTCAGAATTTACATATTTAATTAACAATTCTGTTAAAACATAAATCTTTTGCCCTTTGTACCATAAATATTAAGTGTTGTTGGTCTACGAGCAAAACGTTTATCAACCAATCAGATTTTAGGGTTGGGGTTACGATGGTTTGGGCTAGAGTTGGGGTTTATGGTAACCTGGCTCAATGAGGTTATGAATGATGTTTACCTGTAGTTTTTCCTCCAAGGCTACGGTGGCGCTGTCACCACTGTTCTCATCTACTACCACCACCATATGAGTGAGAGAGTTCACTCGCACCTGTTCCAGTTCAAGATCTTCCTGCAACAGCTGGAGGTCACAGCAGGAGTTAGAAATCATGAAGGCAATTTCCATTACATGTCACTTTCATTCACAACCGTCTTCTTCAAGTGTTAGCAAAAAGAATCAAATAAACAATAAAATTACAGGACATACTTTTTGCTCCTCAATTTGACGTTTTATGTCATCGAGTTCAGGTCCCAAAGGCTGTGCAGCCATTCTTTTGATCCGAGCTTCTGTCATGTCCAGCCAATCAGAGAGCTGCTTTAACTGCTGGTGTTGCAGGTCCATCAAAACTTCATGGAGCCTGGAAAAGTTTCAAAGCAATATCAGCCAAACAATAACTCCGCAATATAAAAAATTAGATTGTGAATTTGTGGCAACAAATTGTGGCAAAAAATATTGTTTTTCTGTGAAGAGATACTGGTTTATATTCCTGGACAAATAAAGGCCTGCAAACATGTGACCACCTGCTCTGTCGTTCCATACTGGCCACGCGCAGATGTTCCCAACGAGAGTTGAGCAGATTCATCTGTTCCCGCACCTCCTTCTCCTCATCGTCCGTCAGCTGCCCCCCTGATAACAGTACACTTCCTGCCTTTAAAACTCGGCCCACACTTCCCTGGTGTGAGGTTAACTCTACCATGTAGCCCTGGACACAAAACACATCCATACAGAAGTACATCAGTACTGCAGTGTAAACATTTGTGATTTTTAATGGATGTAAGCGTTCACATTTAAGAAAGGCTGAAGGAAATATACCCATAAATTTGTCTAATAATGCAATTTTCTTTAATGTTTTGACATTTCCTGTTGAAACAGGAAGTTGGGGCAGAACATTCCTGATTGGCTGATGTAAATGTTTAAAACACGTGGACCATTCCCATGATACTTTTGCTGTTTACAGAACCCAGGGACGATACCCAGCTATCAGCGAACATTGGCTTACATTCCTAAAACATTCAAAATAACATTTTAAACATTTTGTGACTTAACGGAAACTTCTTACAATCTATAATTGTTAGCTGACATTACAAAGTTAGAGACATTACAATGATATCTGTCAGGTAGTTAGAGCAGTTTGTGTGTGGTAATCCAAAACAAATACAATGAATTAGAGCAAAAATCGCTTACGGCACCCAACTATAAACAAATGAAAAATGTGCTCGAAGCAATAAACCTACGCAAATACACAACTTAATGCATTAAAAACTATTCATGCAATAGTATGTGTCTTTTCAACTCAGAAAATCATTAAATATGTTTGTACTGTTTTTATTTATTGTTTGTACCTTTATACTACTGTATATCTTAATATGCTTTGTGTTTCCTTTTGTTTTCCACTCGGTCCTTTAACATCCCCAGATAACTTTTCAATTCACAACCACAGTGAGGATGCAAGACGGCGCTTGATCCTTTGACTCCCAGACCAACAGTTCTGAAATATGTTGAAATGTGAAACTGAGGCTAAATCTTGTGATTCCCATCTGCCATGAAAGCAGAAGTCTCATCACTGCATGAAAGAACCCTGATCATTTACACAGAGTAAACACAGGGGCCGTACGCAGATCGGAGTTAATAACGGAAGAAAGCCCACGTCTCTTTGAACATAATACATCTTAGTCCTAAACAATTTCTGCCTGTATCCTTCACCCTCTGGCTTCAGAGTTAGTCTGCAGAAATTAATCACCTGTCTAGATTTGGAGCCGTTCCAATACATCTCACACAGGTGTGAAACGGGTCTGTATATCGACCAGATGTAGTCTTAGCAACTGAATAAACAAACTGAAAGAGTGTCGACTGAAGAACGCTCCTCAGATAATGAAGATTAAAATGTTCCTGTCACACAACTCAAGTATTTGTTTGTTCATTCACACAAAAACAGTGTTTAATTGTTATTTGAATTCTAAGTGCATTAGAATTAGTCTCACTTTTAAGCCCTACAACTAACACCAGAGTCAGAAATAGAGATTCCAGACTAATATTACCCAGGTGCCCTTCAACCTTTGGGCAAGGTTGTGTCATAAGACTCTGAGCTTATGTGGGATTCTAAGCTGCCACGTGTCAGCTTAACCTCACGATTTCACAACAAATACGGATAGCTTTAATGGCATTCCCTGGGTCATCACATTCCCCTCTCCTCTCCTTTAGAGGTTCCCTATTGTACCGCAGTGGTGGCCTAACATATGTAGACATGAGGCAAACATCATTTGAATAATCAAACACACTATTGTAATCTTTAAGTCATCTTCAGCTTTTAGCAAGTCTCAGGTCTCAAGAAAAGTGACCTCCAAATTTCTCAGACACATAACCCAAGCAGAAGCGTATCACCTGTGACAAACAGCATCACGGATGCATCTCAGCTCAACTGCTTTTAGCTTAAAAGCTTTCTAAGACAAGTGGCTGATTTACCTCATGGGTGTGAAACTGCTCTTTGACTTCTTCCACAACAGAGGAGATGGGCGGCTGTGCTTGCAAGCCATCTTCAGCAGAGAGCAGCCAGGTCAACACATCCTCCAGGGCGCTCTGGTAGCTCTCCAGTTCATTTAATCCCTGGGGCAGGGGACTCGGAGACAGTCGCGGTTCATCGAGCTTGTCTGGAGACTGTGAGGAGACAGAATGGAGACAAATGGGCTAGATGATGGTATGGATTTTAAAATAATAATAATCGAGGTTTTTTCCTTATACCTTCAAGGGTCCCAGCTAACAGGGAACGTTCTCAGAACACTGGCTATTATTCTCTAAAAGTTCTCAAAGTGATAAAAACCTTTGGTAACCTTATTGTAACATTGAAAAGAACACAATCGTAACATATATATACACACACACACATATATATAAACATAATTCTTAACTTGTTAGTGAAACGTTTTAAAAACGTTACATAATTTAAAAAGGTTTAAAGATTGACATTCTTATAACCAAGCAAGAGTTAATACAACGTCTAAAAACTGGCTGTTTTGAATGTTCCTAGAACATTCAAAATAACATTTTATAGGAAACATTAGGGAAACATTCTTACAATGTAAAATTGTTAACTGGGGTTGTCAAAAGAGTTTTTGGCTCCAGTCGAGTAGGTGTGGTTGACTAATCATGGGTATATAAACAAGCTTGTTGTAAAGCCCCTGGAGACCCTTTGGTTGTTTTATCCTCAAACGCTGCCTGAGAAGTTAGTCTTCTAATGAGGTTTTCCGGCTTTGGGAAATACCCTCTTCCTTTGTATGTGGTTGAGTGAAACACACTAGCGGACGGATAAAATCAGGGTTGTTCCAGATTGGATTTGAAGATTGGGAGGCACCTCTTGATGGCAGGAACTGGATAATTAGTATTGGCTAGTTTTATTGTTCACCAGGCAAAAATCCTAAGTCTGGTTGCTATGTAACTTATAACTCACCTCTGCCTAACAATCACTCAGTATAAGGTACCATTCATGTCTGTAGCTTAGGGTTAAGGATGTGCCTTTGAAAGCATTACAGATATATGGTTATATATAACCAATATGGTATAACTATTATAATAACTATTGCCAATATGGTAAGGTATGCTATAACTAATGCCATAACTAATGCAATTACCATAACTAAAACTTACTCTCAATCACCAATAACAATAAAGAAGAAAGACTTCTCTAAACGCTCTCTAAAAGTTCTCTCAAGGCTATTAAAAATGTTATGTACAATGTTATGAATACATAAAATGTTATTCTTAAGTTGTTACTGCAACGTTTTAAAAATGACAGCATTAAAAAAATGTTAAAATAGTGTTCTTATAACCAAGCACAAAAACCGGACATTTTGAACGTTCCTAGAACATAACATAATATTACATAGAACATAATAACGATTTTGTTATTTAATGGAAATGTTATGGAAACGTTCTTACAACCTAAAAATGTTAGCTGGGATACAGCAGACAGCATTACCTGTGCGGTGAGGAACTTCCTCTGTTGTTCAGGGGTCTTGACGTAGGCAGCTTGAGTGAAGGCGTAGCTTTTAAATCGAGGTTTAGAGGAGGGCGAAGGGCTTCGTACACGACTCTGTGCCACGCTGACTGTGATCTGGCAGAGAAACCGAGGGCAAGTGAGTGAAAGGACAGAAGACTGAAAACAAATCGTTTAGCTTAACTGGTAGAGCACCACTTAAGTGATCCCAAGGTCATGGGTTCGAATCCCCTGGAGTGAAGGCAGCGTACTGCATGTCACTCTGGATAAAAGTGTCTGCCAGCACGTATATGTAAACAAGCAAAACAAAAGCCAGCAGAGATGGATGGAAAACTCGAGGAGAGGTGAGTGATGGAAAGACAAGTTGAATTTGGCAGCGGGAAGAAAAACAGGAACAACGGAAGCGGAGAGATGAAATTAGATCGAATATTAGCAAACATAATTCAGATGTCGGCAATCAAAGTGTGTTGACAAACTTGTGGTCTGGAGCTAGATTCTTCTGGATCGCTTCCTTCTGGAGCGGTCTTTGCTGTTAACACTGATCATGGGTTAATGCGCTGTGATTACTACACACCAGTCAGAAGGCTCAGGCTTTAGATAAGTGTGTGTGTGTGTGTTCTACTGACCTGCTGGGAGTATCGCTGTTGAGTTTGGAGGAGGAAATGCTCCTCTTTAGTTACTACAGTCCGAGGGAGGGTCTCGACCTCCTGGATGGACTCCAAACTCACACCATGGGGCAGCACTTGGAACAGGGAGGTGACGTACATAATGATGGACTTCTTATCTGGATGAGCTACTGCAACATCTGCAAAGGAGGAATGGAACAGGAGTGACGTAACCAACGAATTACACAGAAATGATGAGTTTATTGACTTGTACAGTCCCAAACAACAAGCATTACCCAGAGGCGAGTTTTATTGCTAAGAGGCTTCTCTCTCATCGCTCGAGAGACTTCATTTAGTTCTGGGTTATTTTTCAAGTATACGCTTATATAACTCAGATTAGATGTTTCTCCGCACATTCTTTAGGAGAAATTAAATCTGAATGGTGTGTTAAAATACAGCAGTTGTATATAGTACAAGCATGCCGTTATAAAATTAACGTGGATAGCAAAACTCATTTAAAACTTATTTAAAATATTGAAATATTTTAGTCCATATTGAACTTAACAGTCATAAGTGAAGTATAACAGTCATTGTACTTCCAAAAAGTACTGTGGTATTACCATGTGACTTGGTACCATGATGACACAGTTTTTGAACATGGTAAAATATTTTGTTCATGTGCACCACTGTAATCATTGAAATAA
>JAZGTI010002183.1:0-18835 GCA_036877585.1 Botia kubotai
TTTGTGTCCATACAATGGAAGTCAACAGACGCCATTCTTGTTTGGTTACCAACAAGCTTCAAATATCTTCTTTTGTGTTCCTCAGAAGCAAAAAAAAAAAGGTCACACAGATTTGAGGATGAGTAAATGATGGAAGACATTTTGATGAACTATCCCTTTAAGACTGTCTGAAGGGTTGATATGTTATAAGTTCTTATAAATAATAAAGTGCTACATTAATTCTGCTACAGTAACAGAATCCACAAACTGCTCCTCTGTTACACTGAATATAGAGGAATAACAAATTTGGAGCCAAATGGAGACACATAGTTTTCAGAAACACCTGCTGGGGTAAACCGATGTCACACAGGTAAATTCTGCCCTCGCCCTGGGGCAGGGACAGCGGAAGCCCCAGACAAAGGGACCATTTCGCCTCCACGGTGTGACGGCTACCAGTGACAGGCGGGTCTATACTCAACACTGGAGCTCGGTTCTGATTGGCCCAGTCGACTGCTGCCTGGTACCAGAACTGTTCTCTGAGGAAGACATTCTCATGACTGTCCAGACAGCTGATGATCAGATCCACTGGAGTCACTGGCAAATCTGAGAGGAAATATTCTCCATATCAGTAAATTAATACTTCATCTAGATTGTTCTAGAATTACTTCACAGTTTACTGTAAATTAATCTGAATGGAGTAAGTTGCATTACTCAATACTGTAATTTTTACAACTTAAAAACTTAATAAATAATAAATGAAAACATCTAGCAGACAGACTGTAACAGGACATTTAATTGACCTTCCAATCTGTACGGCCAGCAGAGGGCGAAACTGCATCACCTAAATATCACAGACTCACAGCGTTACTGAACTGATTTAGAAATAAATGAGCAGAATGAACTGCATCATTCATCAATTATTAACAGTTCTGAGTTTCCCTTCACACGCAAACCTGTATGCAAACAAAACCACTGAACAGCAAGTGTTCCTGTAGCTCAAGTGCAGGGAACACAAATACTGATCAAACGTGTAGCTTAAATACACTGAATACACTCGCTTTGGATAAACGCATCTGTCAAATGCATAACAATAAATGTAAACAATTGTCAACAACAACGTAAACGCATAATAATCCAAACTGAATCTTCATTAGCTTGAAGATAAACACCAACACAAGCCTCTAACAGCAGATACTGTTATATAATCATGTTATATAATCCCTGATGATACAGGTGTGTGTAGACAGTGTCACCTCTGATGTTCAGCACATGTCGGCGGCTGGTTTTGTTGAAGAGTGTCACTTCAGTACTGATACTTTCCTGCATCTTCACAAAGTTGGGCAAGAAGAGCGTCACGTCCAGCTGGTGATTGGCTGAGTGTCGTCCACAGCTCACGCCCTGAGCACCCTGCACCTGCGGCCCGCAGAGCAGCACCACCTGCGGCCCGCAGAGCAGCACCACCTGCGGCCCGCAGAGCAGCACCACCTGCGGCCCGCAGAGCAGCACCACCTGCGGCCCGCAGAGCAGCACCACCTGCGGCCGCTGGTGACAGTTCTCAGGGGTCAATCTACATCACACACAGATATCACAGTCATTCGTTTCATACTGAACGTCCAATCCCTGTGAATCCTCGTTCAGACAGACAGCTGGTGGGTCAGATCTGCAGTCTCATCTGTTGGGCCCCTCGAGCAGAGTTAGGCCCATCTGACTGCCACACACTCCCGTCACCTCCAAGCGCCGGTCCAGAGACAGACCGTGACGCTCCGCTGCGGCCAGCAAACGCTTGTATAGATCATAAGACACGCTGGAGATGACCAAACCTGAATCTAAGACACAGAAAGAGAGAGAGAGAGAGAGAGAGGGTGTGACTAATGTGGGGACCAAAAAATGTCCAAGTAAATATTCAGTATTAACACGAGCTCATAAATTCAACAAGAATAATCAATATGCCATTTAAACAGGTTTAGATGGAGGTCAGAGGTCAGATGACAGTTAACTTCCTGAACTGCTCAAATAATCTGCAGCAGATCTGTAGGCCAACAGATCAACATGGACTGGAGAAGATCTACCAACATCTCGAACAGTCTGAGATGTTTCATGTCTGACAACCATTTTCTCCTGCTAAACTCTCAAAGGATTGAGACAGCAGGACAAACACTGAGATGACATAACACATACAGAGAGAGAGAGAGAGATACAGTAAGAGAGACAGAGAGAGGCAAAGAGAAACAGGGAGCGAGAGACAGACAGAAAGAGAGAGACAGATGTCGTGCTAAGGCAGGTTATGTTATCTCAGGTCTGTCCATATCTCCACACCCCACAGCTTTTATCACACCTGCACAAAGAAAGTTAATATATCAACATGTGTGTCGAGTACAGGGTGAGCACGCACGCACGCACGCACACACATGCACGCAAACACACTCACACACACACACTCACACAAGGCGATAAGGACTTCAGCTGCTGACTGTCGTGCAACAGGGCAGAGAAGAAACATGACATGTCGTTTGTGAATAAACCCTCTGACACACACACACTGTACTCATGATCCTGAGAACACGCAACACACAGAGAGATGCGTGCCTGCTCCAACACTCACTCACACACACACCCACACACATTCACACACACCCACAAAGCAGTGTGCATCCACACGCAAGGCTGAACCTGCTCGACAGGGTAAAGCACAGCAGGTCAGCGCAGTAAAATAAACTCTGCTGGAAGCAAATCCTTCAAGTAAGATCAGAACAACTACAGACTGAAACTAATATCACAGAGCTGGAGCCGAGCCACGGCCAATTAGAGAAAGAGAGACAGAGACAAAGAGAGAGAGAGAGACAGAGAGAGGTGTGGGCAGTAGAAGACAAAGGTTCACAGAGGTATTGGACACAAAAGTGATAAATGATTGCACTGTTTTTTTAATCACACATTAGTTCCTGTAGCTCAACTGGAGGGCTTGGCGTTAGCAGTGCAAAAGGTTGCAGGTTCGACTCCCAGGAAACACACATACTGATTAAATGTATAGTCTGAATACACACAAGTCACTTTAGCGTCTCCTAAATGCGTAAATGTCACGTTAATATTATTGTTTATTAGATGACAGAATGTTGTGTTATTGTGTTATTTCGAGTACAGGTGGACTGAACCACATGAAACACATGAAGTACATGAAACACATGAAACACATGAAACACATGAAGTACATGAAACACATGAAGTACATGAAACACATGAAGTACATGAAACACATGAAGTACATGAAACACATGAAGTACATGAAACACATGAAACACATGAAACACATGAAACACATGAAGTACATGAAACACATAAAGTACATGAAACACATGAAACACATGAAGGACATGAAGTACATTAAGTACATGAATGTAAACACTTCCAGCTGCACAAACTTCCTCTGGTCTCAGGGCTGTGAACAGATCCACTCAGACGACAGCAAAAACCTCCAGCCTCAAGTGTCACAGCTAACAGGGAACGTTCTCAGAACGCTACCTAATTAATGTTCTCTCAAAACTTTTCTTGCAGTCTTAGCAGAATGTTTCTTTAACATTATATATCATATCAAAAACTAGATTCTAAAATCTAGATTTAAAAAGAACTAGACTAAAAACGTTACAGAATTTAAAAAACGTTTGAATAACGTTCTTATAACCAAGCAATAACGCTAATACAATGTCTAAAAACTGGACGTTTTAAATGTTCTTAGAACTTTTAACTTAACATTTTTTAAGTTTTTGTTACTTAATGGAAATGTTAGTGGAGCATTCTTACAACTTAACATTGTAAGCACGTGTGTGTGTTAATGCTACACAACTCAGTTTGTTACTGACTTGAGTTTGGTATCACGTCCATGTGGAATGCTTTCAATGTTGAAACACTTAACATACTAAATCAGTTTTTCCTGAAAAATGTCAACACTGGCTCAAAACAGTTCGGTCGGATTCTTCCAGACTGTTTGGCCAGCCAATCACAAGCAGGGAAACCTGTTGAATACAATAATTATCAATGCAATTCAGTTTGTAGATGCTGGAAGTTGAAAAATGACACACTTCCCCTTTAAGAGCGTCAGGTCAAAGGTCAAATCTCACTCAGAGCTGCGATGACCTGCAAACTCACCTGTTCCACTAACATCTGGAGTGACACAGAACTCTCAATCTGTCCTCTGAAACAAGCCAGTTATGTAAAGCTCTGTGTATGTGTGTTGAATTGTTTATGTAAAGTGTTCCACAGTGAGGAAGGGATAATTACACTGTGAAACAGGACGGATTATAAATGCGAGCTGAACAAACTCAAACTTGTTAAGCCTGTATGCGGCTGTCTTCAGTCTTTCTCTCTCTTGGCACAAAATGACTTTTTTAATGCTTTCAGGCAGGTGAAGGATACACACTGTGTGCTAAGCAGGCAGGACGCGATTGCCCATCAGTGTAATATACACTTATGTGAAGCAGGACTCTGGGCCAATGAGATTTCACGGGGGGCGGACCTACCAAACTCAATGCATTAGAGACAAAAAAGCAAGTACATAACAAAACGAGTGTGTTTGTGTGTGTGTGTGTGAGGCCTTCAGGATGTTGCATAAAGGGCTAAAATGGACATTTAATTAACGAGAGAAAAACACCACATTATTATAGACATTACTGACACACAAACACATGCTCGCGCCGTGACCATCCTAAGACACGAGTGTTTGTTTTCTTCATACAGAATGACCCTTAAACACAGACTCTCTAAACATGTTCCGCTTCAAGAGAACAACGATGTTAAATGACTGATATTTCTGGAAATCCACCTTTTCACTGCTACCATGTGAACCTGTTTCATACAGCGGCATCAAAGAACCGATTGGACTGAGAAACCAGCCACTGAACTCGTCTACATTACAAGCATTAAAAACAGGAATAACAGAGGCCGTCCTCGACAAAAATAGGAACAACGAAACGTGTCGTGATGCGCATTCAGTTGAAGGATTCCTCACACATCTTATCTCCGATCTATCTGAAATAAAACTATTTGCTAATATCGTGTGGGTGACCTGAACGCTATGAATTTTAAAGCAGCAATACGCCACTTTTTTTGGGTTAAAAATAAACAAAACATACGTAGCGGAAAATTACATAAAGATGGAAAGTTACGGGTTGAAGTTTAAAAGTGCCAAAATGAAGACTTCAGAGGTCAAAAAATGCTCTCAAACCAGCACACGAAGACGGGCAGGTTATGTAACTGGGCTGTCAGTTATCTGGTCATCTTGGTGGTATGAGAGAGCTGCTGGTTAAGAGGTAAAGTGTAGCGGTTGCCGTGGGCAGCCATCTTGGGCGTGGCGCTCCTGTTTCTCACGAGCACGTTTTTATCGGGTCATCTCTTTACGCTATGCTCGGATGAAAGGGGAAATGGCACGACTCACACATCTTTTTGGGAGGTCATTTTCTCCGCTTGTTTATCTGTGGGATATTTTTAGAGCTGAACAAAATGTTCCTATTTCTGCCGAGCGTAGAACAGAGCTGGAGGAGGAAGTGTTGAGGGTTAACCAACACTAATCTGATGGCATCACGCTGGAGTACGTGCTCCAGCAGACACGACACAGCAGATATGTCCTAAACCCTAGTGAGCTCCCTACCTAGATAGCATTTAAAACATCACAGGCTGTTTCTAAAAGACATTTAATGGTGACAATGTTGCCTTATAAGACAAAAATATCCTTTACATGAGGACACAACAGACTATTGTCATTACAATGGTTAAAAATTCATATTGAAGTATCTTTTACACATCTCACCAGGAACAGAAGATGAAGAGCTCACCAGTGCAAAACAACTTCTCTGCACCCTGAGGTTCTGCTTTGGCCTCTGTGAGGTTCTGGTCATGTTGGGTCTGTGTCTGAGGTGAGCTGGACCTCTGTGAGAACACGGCTGGTTTATCCAACTCTGACAGATTCTCATTCAAGTCAGTGTCCATCATCTCCTTCATCCCATAATGCTCCTGATCTTCTCCTGTCACGTTCTTCATCTCTGTTCTTCTGCACACGGCCCGCTGGGATGCTTTACTGTCCCCACAACCTTCACCAGACACACATTTATTAATGTCACTTACAAACCCATGAAGACAGCACAGCCCTGAACACACACTACACAACTGAGTGAACACACAGAACGCACACCAGTTGACATTTAACCCCTGGAGAATTGACTTATATTTGAGAATTATTCTCTATTTTTTTTGACATTTTTATATATGGAGTCAGCAAGCAAAACCTCATCTTGCTGTTGTGAAATCCCACAAGTCAAATATTTTTATTTACAGCTTTATAGTAAACGATTGTTTGTTTTTTAAAAAACAGCTTCACAGATAATCCCACGCATATAATCATACAGCGTTTTCAGAAATACAAAAAATAGACGTTGCTATAAAATTCGTCCGAAAGATTGTCTTCACAAACAACATTATTCTGTTTCAGGCACAAAGATAAAAATAAAGGCCAAACCGAATCCTGAGTTACTGTGAGCATCAGCGTCTCTGTCACAACCTATCTGTACAGACACCAGATGTCAATCAAATCTCAAACATCCCAAAAATGTTCAAACAGCATTTATGAGTTACATAAACTACATTTGCATGCTGTGAGAGAAGTGCGAGTGTCAGCAGGAAACTGCTTTCACTCTGTGTGTGAAATATCACAATACTCAGCAAGCAGGTGATGTTCTGTATTATCATATTATACTGAATATTAACACACACTGTGACATCACCACTGTCACATCTTCCTAATGTAAGTCAATGGGACATTTTCCAGCTTTTATCCTTAATTACAATGTTTACAAAAACAAATAAAAAACACAACACACACGTTCACAAAGGTGCTGCACGACGCCACAGGAGATCCATTTTTGGCGATATGGTTCCATAAAGAACCTTTAACATCTGTAGAACCTTTCTGTTTCACAAACGGTTCTTTGTAGTGAACAAAGGTTCTTTAGCCTATATTAAGGTACGAAGGAAATGGTTCTTTTAAGATCTTTTGACTGAAAGGTTCTTTGAGGAATCCCAAATGGTACTTCAGGAAAACTTTGGCTCGGCCTACTTCCAGGAAACTAGGAAGCAGAAAGCAGGTGTATCCAGCGGCCGACAGCACTGAACGCTGTTATACAGACAGTTTTGACCATGGGAGTGAGATTCAGAGAACAAGAGGTCACAGCATCATTGACGGGGTGGCACCTGCAGCTCTGCAGAGCGGCGCATCGTCAGCGCACAAGAACGCAATAAATCTGGGTCTCTCTCTGCAGAGATCAGAAACATAGAGCCATGATAACGCCACACTGATACACTTGTGTACTAATGCGTGCTCAAACAAAGCACCAACAAAGAAACTGGAAAAACCTGGTGTTCAGCCCCAGCCCAGCTGAGCTGTCACGCTAACAAAGTCTTGCACGCCAGTCCCTCTCTGAGTACCAGCCGCACCGCGCTCACACGCGAGACTCTGCCTGCGACGGGCTTTCATGTGTGTCGCACGCACACGAAGCACGAGACTCATGTCCACACGCTCCCTGCTGAACACTTACTGATGAATCAATTAACCAATTAACACATCTGATGTCTGATGCATGCTGTATGTAAGTGCACTTGGAAGTCGTCTTAATCGGATGTTTAGAACTGAGAGTCACACTGCTGTTCTCATAACAGCTCATCATAATGTCATCTCGTGAAGTTAGCTGATCTGGGTCACCCTAAAATCAAGAATTAATATTGAGCATCAGCAAAATACTGTCTACGAGGAAATGTCCGTCTGTAAACAGAATTAAGATCCGGCTGCTACATCACCTGACCGGGTGCTGTAGATGATGCAGCGTTTGTAGCTTGTTCTTACAGCAGTTGTTTAGGAATTAAACTGATGTACGTAAGAAAATAAACAGGGAGGCAGAGGCAAATGTTACGAATTGCAGCTTTAAATCAGCCAAAAGTAAACTGTGACACATAAATACATTACAAAACAATCTACTGTTTGATCACATAACAGTAACAAGAAAACAGATTCATTACTTTGTGTGTGTGTAGTGATAATCTGTGAGGAAATGTGCTCAACTGTCATCACAATGTCACGAAAAGTCCCTAATGCATATTATGATTCACTCATTTTAAATGTTCTTTAAATGTTCTTTAAATGTTCTTGACAGGTTTCACCCTATTATCAGAAGTCCACTGATTTACAGAAACCGGTGAGGGAAGAGAATCTCATATTTCATGTGAAGTTGGATGCTCCCCGGAATTATCATCAATAAATCAATCATTGTGTTTCATTCTGACATAACGTCACATGATCGAAACAAACATCTGTTTATTCTTCCTGAAAACGTCCCGTTTCAAAGACGTGCTACTTGAGTCTTTACAGGAAACATCTGATCATTTTCTAACCTCATGTACAACACGCATACACACACACACACATCTACGTATTTATCCAAATGGGGCGGTTCCGTAGCCTTTGTATAAACTTATAAACACTTTAAAACATTCTAAATGAACCCAAACCCAAACTCTAACCCTAACAGAAAATGTTCTGCATTTTTACAATTTACAAAAACTTTATTTACTGTATTTTTATAGTGTTTTTACAAATTGGGACTGCATTAAAACTAGGTTCTGCTCACATTTGTCAGGTTTTGCTGACTTTTGGTACAGATTTTACAGAAGTAAACCCACACACGTGCGCACGCACCTGGACACTTAACAACAACAAAATCAGTTTACAGTAAATTGTGAAACTGTAAATTGTTCCTCAGTCGATACTCCAGGAACTGTTTGACAGTGGATGTGTTTGTTCAGGTCACATGGAAAAGGTTGTCATGTTCTCACACTCGTGCCCTGGCTGAGATTGACAGACAGACAGTCGGAAAAAAGTGTCAGCCAGAAATGACGCCCACCTGACACCGACCAATCAAGAACAGGAAGGAAGTGATGGGAATATTAGGGCAAGCGCAACAAACACCTTAAGTAAACTTCCAGCTACTGAAACCGAGAGATAAACGTGCAACACAATGAGGGTGTGAAGGTAACGAGAGGACATTTACAAACTGTGACAGCTTTGAAAACGGAGGAATTTTAAAGAATGTTCTGTGCTCAATTCAACCTAAGCTCCACAGACAACATTTGTGACAGGCTGTTCATTCCCACAGAAAATCATTTTAACTCTTAACAGCAGTTTGTTCAAGAGTATTAATATAAACAACAAGAAATCAAAATCGTTTCCTGGCAGTAATATTTTACATTTACATTTATGCATTTCATAGAAACGTTTATCCAAAGTGACATACAGTGCATTTAAGCTGTACGTTTGTTCTCTGGGAATCCAACCCACAACCTCTTGCACTGCTAATGCTCTACTGCTAACGCTCTACTGCTAACGCTCTACTGCTAACGCTCTACTGCTAACGCTCTACTGCTAACGCTCTACTGCTAACGCTCTACTGCTAACGCTCTACTGCTAACGCTCTACTGACATTCACTCTACTGACATTCACTCTACTGCCATTCACTCTACTGCCATTCACTCTACTGACATTCACTCTACTGACATTCACTCTACTGACATTCACTCTACTGCCATTCACTCTACTGCCATTCACTCTACTGACATTCACTCTACTGCCATTCACTCTACTGCCATTCACTCTACTGCCATTCACTCTACTGACATTCACTCTACTGACATTCACTCTACTGCCATTCACTCTACTGACATTTAAATGCAGCAACAATGTAACTTTTGCATACTGTATTCTGATTGGTCGCCTTTCTTTAATTAATTTTGCAGACGCCTGCTAAATTTCGTGACAATCTGCAGCATTTAATTTACACAGAACTGAAGACTGAAACGCATCAACAGCGTTCTCACTGGCAGCACTCTCATCAGGAAACACACATTCTGTCACACTAGCATGATGTTAGCACACATAATGTGGCTGTGTTTTCACGCAGTGTGTATTTTAATGCTTATGCAATCGATCAAACCTCAGATATTCTTTGAATACGAGATAAACCTTGCGTGATAACGAGCCGTCCGGCTCCATCTGTCGCCCCCTCAGCCACGTGTCGAACCACGAGGGAAAAGATTAGACCAAAATATTTAACTGCCTTTTCAATCGATGCCCCCCCCAAGCACTCTGGGACTTACTCAACTTCCTGTTTTGAGGAATTTCCTATGCCGAGAATGAGAGAAGGAAAGCGAGAGGCAGAGAGGCGTAGAGGCACGTACCTCAGCCTCGCACAACCTCCTCCCGAGCGAGGGGGGCAGGGGGAGGTGTTTATTGATCTTGCTCACACGCATATTATAAAGAGGAACTTTGGTATAGGTCTTTAGCACGCTATGGGAATCTTTAGAGCTCGCGCCGCAAACAGGGCGTTATCTGGCCCGTTATCAACGTCGGGTCGCCCTGCAGAGGAAACGCCATCAGAGATGCCAGACGGCAGCAGGACGGGAGCGCTGATAACTGCTGCAGCATTCCTGCGTCCTGCCAAGAGTCACATCATTCTCCCATTTAGGGAAACTTCCAGGAAAAACTCGGAAATCATAATGAAACTATTTCTCTAGGGGGAATAAACAGGGTTGCCGCGTGTTATAAAGACAAATTCTGCACACACATCAGTTCAAAGCCAAAGGTCACCTGCCCCAGATAAACACTCCACAGATTATAGACGCGTGTTCAAGGTTCACTGATCGTAAACGAACGGCAAAGGTTTTACTAAACTTCACTAATGAATCTGTGTGGCAGTCACATTTATCTTTAGTTTTAAGTGTTTTTAATGACAAACTTCTCAGTGGTTTCATTTTTTGGTTTTTAGACTGTATCCCTTACCTTACCCATACCTGTTTCCATTAAGTAACAAAAATATTAAAAATGCTATTTTGAATATTCTAGGAATGTTTAAAACGTCCAGTCCAGTTGTATTTAACATTACTGCTTAGGTTTTAAGAACGTTATTTAAACATTTTTTAATTCTGTGAAGTTTTTTTAAACGTTCCACTAACAACTTAAAAATGACATTTTTGACATATGATATATAACTTCAAAAAATGTTTTACTAACGTCATTGCAAGAAAGTTATCAAAGTTTTATCTCGTCTAACACCAGAATTGAAACCACTGTCTTAGACAAACACACACAAGATTCAATTTTAACAAGAATATTTCTGTATTTTAACACACATCAACAAGTGAATCATGAATATCACAGTATGTCCTCATTTAACTAAGAACTGACTTCAGCGTGCAGTCGTGATGTTTCTCGACCTCTCACCTCTGCGCAGCAGTGTGACAGGAGAGCTGCTGGTGACGGCGTGACTGCCGTTTCTACTGTGTGACGATGAGGAAGATGATGAAGACGATGATGAGGAAGAAGTCGGGACAGAGCTGAGTTCCCTTCCATTTCCAATCTGAAGAATCTTCAGTTCCTTTATGTCTGTCGCACTACATGAAATAGCAAAATTATTCTTTAGAGATTATTAGCTGAAATTAGTTTGTGTAAATCCATAAGCATGTGGGTGAGTACGGCCAACTGGGGTGTCACAATAAACCGGTATTGACAATAACCGTAATATTATTAACCATGATTACTGATATTGTGTTAATACTACACATTTGATAATATCACAAATAAATAAGCATCAATATCTGGTTGACAGTAGGATAGTGCTATAGCACCGACTTAACATATGTTGTCTAAAAAGCCACAATGTTTGCAAACTCTCTCTGCATCCATACACTCGTGTTTTGAGTATGAATCGCAAATAATCGAAACTAAAGATGAATTTGACTTGTACCCATATTTACACCGATAATATTGTTACCGTGAATTCTTTTGGCCACGATAATTATGTGTTGAAAATCTGATACTGTGACAGCCCTATGGCAACATCTTAATCATTAGCTTTTAAAAGGACAAAGGATTAAACCATTGTGTACACTGATTCTGTAACATACAACATGCCACTGATTTCTCACCTGAAGGTGACCTCAGGCACAGGGCAACGAACACCATTGTGAAATGGCCGGCGGAGGGTAATGGTCTGATATTTGGGGTCGACTGCACACACTTGACCCTGGTACACACGTAAAATGACCCCACAATTGATGGACACCAAACAGCCCAGCCAGTCTTCAGTCATTAACTTCACCTGCTCCTGTCACAGGAAATGACATCATCATTATCCATGACACTCCGTACATCACACACGTAAAGCAGCACCAGTATTAATGTACAGTAATGGTGTACTACAGACACAGGTTCACAAACTGGGTGTAAGCCAAAGTACCACGGTGTCAAAATACCGGTGTCTTTAATTTACTGCAACAACCTAATTAAAAAAAACGCTGCTTACGCGCTTTAAAGTGTATTATGTCTCCGTATATAATACCATTTAAAGCTGTTTAAAGTCAAGATTGTGTGTTTATTTACCTTTGCTACCTTTGCTGTAAACTCTCAGCGCGTTTGCTTGCTGTCAGGCGATGTCGCGCCCTGATGACGTCACTGTCGGCAAGCTTACCTTTTGCGGGATTTGATGACACTGTTGTGATATTTCATATATTTTGGAAATGATACTGTGGTACTGTGCTGTTTTTGGACACACACTATGGTGTTGCCATACATATTTTTGGACATGATAATTGATATGATATTTGCACAGTTGTATGACAACGCTTCAGGTTTTTAAGCATAACTTTTTTAAGTATAACGTAAAGTTTGATTTTGAAATAAGTTTTCAGCTTATATTGTTTCGTGTAACTACACTGGTAAGGTGGTGGGAAATCTTTAGATGTAGACGTTCACAATGGTTTTTTATGTATTTAGCAATCATAAATATGTGGTGCAGACACAAGGCACCTGTTCACAAAGCTGATATGAGACCTCATTTGCTGTAATTATTTATTAAATGACAGTTTTAGTCCTTCAACTGATATATTCCTTCATTATACAAAAAAAATCACATGCCACAAAGAGCATCAGGGCAATGCAATAAAACAAAGAATTTTAAAGACAAGGTCATCAAGAATAATAATGAATGCCCAGAAGCACCTTACAGACAAAACAGATATAAAACAGCGAGTTAAACAAATGTTACACATGTAAAATGTAAAATGACTGTATATTTACATGCAGATCACATTATGGGATCTTAATCAGATATTAGAAAATAGCTTCAGTGTGTCACTCAGTAAGATGAGGAATAAATCTTATGACAATAACAGGCATTCGTTGGATAGATTTACACAAAAGCAGCTTTAGACGCAGTGCTGCCACAGACGCGATTTTAACTGCGCTATAAATGGAAGCACAAATATTTGTTCAACATCTTCAGAATGTTAATTTGCATACGAAACGAAGATGCATGAACACGATAAGAGACTTAAGCTTATGAGTTGTGCGGTCCAGCATGGTTGAAATATCTGCAGCAAAATGCCCCGGATGCTTTGACCGGCATCGGGCTGATACAAACATCTCTCAAATATTTGGCATTGCGAGCTGTTGTCAAGCTTTTCACCAGACCGGAATCATGAGCAAAAAACACTACAGATTAAAGCAGATTAAAACTTGGACGAAGCTCCAATGAATTCGAACCCTGGCTGTGCCATGACCCGCAGCTGACAGCGCTTGTGTTTCATGGTAAGCCCGTACTCTGGTGTCATATCCAGCATTTCTCCTGGCATGGTGCTGAACCTTAACCTCTGGAGAAGGATGGCCAGGAAGAGAAAGACCTCAGCTCGTCCAATTGACTCTCCGATGCATCTGCGCTTGCCCAGACCAAAGACCAACACCTTCTCTCCTTCCATCTTGTTCAGTTCGGTGCCGTCTGCGCTGAGGAAGCGATCGGGGTTGAAAGATGATGGATCCTTCCACAGTTCTCTGCAGGTGGAGACACCAAGTCAAGCTTAATTTCTGATAACATTTCTCCTCAATTCATTCCTGATCAATTACTGAAGCTACGAGGAACTTACAGGTCATGGTTGACATGCCACTGGTTCACAAACACGCAGGTGTCTTTGGGAATGAAGTAGCCGTTCAGTGACGTGTCTTTAGTGGTGCTGAAATAGAAGAACATGAGTGATTATTATAACAATGATTTGTTATTATTATTGAATTGTTATTTGGTCAATTAATTGTTAATCGTGTCTACAGTTTTCTTTACTGGTTTTCTGTTTAATTAGTTGTGAGTCGCTTGTAAACGGAGGTTCTGCCGAAACTCACCAGTGAGGAATGGTAAAGGGAAGGAACGAGGAATGCCGGAAGATCTCCAGAATAAAGGCCTCCAGGAGTGGCATCTCAGATCTGTCCGTCAGACGAGGCATGCGTTTCATTCCGATCTTTTCATCTAGAGAGAACGTTCAAAGAGTTTGAATTTTTGAACTCATTTGTCACTAAGACAGGAATCACACAAAATGCGATACAACAGAAAGACCTGTAATGAATGCACTTCCTCAGTGACGGTCGATAAACAGATCGAAAAAGTCATATAAACAGACACTCACTTATTTCTCGGTGCAGTCGTTCCTGGATCTTGGGGTAAGACACTAAATACACAACAGCCCAGGAGAGAGCCGTGGTGATAGTGTCAAAACCTGTCAACAAGCACAGACAAAATCAAGCACTCATCACACATCACATCTAACCCGCTGGTTTCACAACACTTTCCCAGAACTCACCAGCTCCAAAGAGGTCGTTGACGATTCCCACGATCTTCTCATCTGACACTTGGACGTTGGAGTTTTCATCCAGTTTCCGGTCTTCACAATGGTCAATGAGAGAATCGGTGATGTCACGAATGTGGTTCTGAAACAGATGAACACACATGTGGTGAGCTTTGCAGATGCCACTGTATAATTTGAGCCTTTAAAGCTGCAATCTGTAACGTCTGCCATCTCCGTTTGAAACAAACATTGCAGGTTACTTGCGGATGCATTTAAATGCTTAACAACTGCTGTAAGAAACGCTGCAGCATCTACAGCACTCGTACATGTGATATAAATGCCGGATCTTCTTGTTTCTGTTTACAGATGGACATTTCCTGCGAAACTGGACCCGGCAGCCCAAATTATAAATCAATATTATAAACATACCGTTGTGAATCGGTGTTGAACACTGATGTGTCATGTGCTCGCTCAATACCCGGTTTTTGTTTATTTTAAACCAAAAAGTTACAGACAGCAGCTTTAAACAGAAAGTTAGTTGAAGGTCGCCCACCTTGTCAAAAGTGTCGTAATGGTCCTTCACGATGCTCTGCATGAAGTTGCTGAATCGGACATTAATATCAAGAAACCTCTTCATTGTTTTGCTGGGCAAGAAGCGCAGGAACGGAATGAAGTCTGAGGGGTTGCCGCTGCCCACGACCTTGCCGAACTCATCACTCAGGTTGACCAAACGCAAAAGCTCGTCATCGTCGTGATTGTACCGGCGCCCGAAACAGATGCCGCAGATCACATTGGCCACAGACACCACGATGCAACGGAACGGATCGAAGCTTCCGTCCGTCTTCATGACGCTGTGGAGTCTTTCTATCAGATACAGACCCTCTTTGCTGATGTGCTCCTCAAGAGCGCACGAATACTCGGAGCTTTCGCCCTGCACCGTCGCAAATGACCGCAGCGCGCTGAGCGCCAGTTTGCGGCGTGCGCGCCAGACGCCGACCTGGTCCGTGCTGAAGGCCAGACTCTTGCCATTACTGATGAACCGGGTGCTGTACAGGTCTGGTCGACCTGCAAAATCTTCACCCTGTTTTAGGAGAGCCTGACGGATCGCCTCGTTCCCGCTCAGCACCACAACGGGACGCATGCCAATTTGGATCTGGAAGACGGGACCGTAGCACTTGCTCATGGCAGTCAGACTAAGATGAGGGTTGTTTCCAACTTCCAGGGCATTTCCGATGATGGGAAGAGGCTTTGGGCCAGGCAGCTTCTGGAGCCCCTCTGGAATCTTGGTGCGCATTAGGCGCATGAGGAGGTAGACCACACATATGGTTATAATGGCCACAAGACTTTCAGATACAGAGATCGGACCCAGAACAGGAAGAACTGTCAAAGCCATTGTTATCTTCTTTTGTTCTGTTTCCCACCGTAATCTTTATCCTTGCAGGCGGTGAACAGATTACCTGCTTGAAACAGAAGACAGATATATAAGACTGGATAGAGAGAGAGAGAGAGAGAGAGCAACAAAGTAATTAACCGAGTTTTTCTGCGGTGAAAGCTCATGCACGTTGGTTGTTATGTGCAATTTCGAAGAATTCATTAATGATAAACTACACATGGTGCAATTAGCGTAAAGCGCAGATTCATGAAAGCCACACACACATACACGCATACATACACACACACCATTCAGAAAACAGTGGATTGCAATAAAATAAATCCTTATATTGACCTAAATACTAAAACGGAACATGTACAGCAGTCCGCAATACAAAAAACAACAAAAAAGGATTAATCATTTGAGAAAAAAAATGTCAAAGTTAAAGTTCAGTTTTCTTTAATCTGAAACATAAGATGTTAAAATGATCATACAGGTCGAAATGACAAAGACTTTTTAAAAGTAAAGCAAAAGGGCGAAGCGATATGAATCTAACAGCTAAAACCTGTGTTAAGGTGTTTAATAGCATGTCAGTTAACAAATAATGATTTGTTCCTATGATAGTAAAGGTAAGTACGAACATCAAGCTCACCTGCAGCGACGTGACAAATAGTTTTCTTATTCTCCGCTGATTCTTCCTATCCGAAGTCAATTAGTCGAACTTCAAAGCAGTGCTGTAGAATTGCAGCGGATAAATCTTATATATAGAAAAGCTCGTCGCGATTGGCTGCTGCCTGTGTGACGTCACGCTTTGTGAATGGGACGCGAGCTCGGTGCAAGTTTATTCTGAAGTGAAAAATCTCACACTAACATTAGCCGAGGGCAAGAACTGCTACTGAGTCTTTAAACTCTTGGAAAGATAAACATCGCCTTTAAAGCGCTTGTATCGACTTAGTATGTATAAAAAAACACGTATACATGTACATACACAAAATATATGTGTATTTAGAGAGAAAAGACTCTCTGAATTATTGTATAAATGTGTTTGTCGGTTTATATTTGTGTGATATATTAATGTTTTACAAAAGCCAGCTTCACAAATTATTAGTGTCTGTGTTTTATGAGATACTAGTACAATGTAGATTAGGGATAGCCTACTAACTTTTAAAATAACAGCATTAAAATGCAAAGACGAATAAAGATAAACGCATACGTTTATTTTACTTTATTAAATCTACTTAAAATGAATGTGTTGTGTGAAAATGAAAATTGATTTACTTATATTAATTTGCACGTTTTTGATGCGCAGTTACTATGAGAGTTTTTTTTAAATGACTAACAATGGATCTTGGCTCTACAAAAATTATCTGATGGTATTTTACTGTTAGGCGCAAGAAGTAAAACGTTCATAACAACATATCCATATATTTAACATATCTATATATTTCCAATCAATCAATCAATCAATCGGCGTAAGAAATCATTTTACATTGCTTTGTAGGGTCATGTTCCTTCTGGCACGCGCTGGTAACTCATTAAGCAACAGGTAAGCATCGCGTGCAAAAAGGTGCGTGCGTGTCTCAAAACCCCTGAACTGCAGATTCCTTCACACACTTTTCATATTTCTCGCTTATTGTCTGAAGAGGAAAAGCTGTCAAAAAAGGATCCATAATGATCCTAAAAGCGGGACATGCGTTTGTGAGATACTTGGTGGACGTTAAACCCACATGGCGACTTTGGACAGATTGTGTTTAACTTAAAATAGGTTTGTTTGTTCTGTGGTCCGTTTCTTTGGGAAGCGTCTCGTAACCTCAGCCTGTTATCGCGCTTCGAGACACGCCACTGTAAAGTCATCAAACGCATCGCGTGCGTGCACCTGTAGCGCGCGGGTTAAAGATTGGCCACGTCGCGTGAGAGCGCGAGCGCACCGCTTCCCTGAGCTGAGCGCGAGGATGCTGAGGGGGGAGGAGGGTGTGCGAGTTCACCGCGAGCAAACTGCATCGGTTTCAAAGTGAAGAGGAAAAAGATCGTGCGTGCACATCAGTGATCATGGGGTGTTACTGCGATGTAAATGCGAGGTTTAGGAAACTTCAATTGAAATTTATTCATTTGGACTTCCTTGCATCTTACTGCATGAGGATGCTTTAGTCATAAACACGCGCTTTTAAACATCCGCACATTATACACCTCTTTATTTGTTGGGGGAAAAAGTCATTAGTTCAGCCTGCAGTCGTGTGCTCATTGTGTGCTCATTGATTGTGCTGGGAATGCCCTATTTTATTACCTATGTTTTGTGTTTGTGTGTGGGGGTGCAAGAATACGTATACAACTTATAGTATGCAAACTGTGTTGTATGCATTGAATACCTGGATGACCTACTACATTTACCAATGAACACAGTGCAAAACAGTCTACTGTACAGAATACTGTATACTATTAGGGTGAAAATAGTGTACACCTATTTAGCCTATTACTATGACCTCATAAATACTATGGCATTATATACTGTTCATTGCTATAGGTAAAAAATCAATAAAGTTGAATGGGATTTGATCAGACTACATACACACAATATTAGGTTGTAGGAACGTTTCCCCAATGTTTCCATTAAGTAAATCCTATTTTTAAAGTTCTAGGAACGTCCAAAATGTCCATGCTGTATAAACCTTATTGCTTGGATATTCAAACGTCTTTTAATTCTGTAACATTTTTGAACTGTTCCAATAACAATTTAAAAATATATTTTTAAGTATATATATATTTATATATATATATATATATATATTTTT
>JAZGTI010002183.1:18888-37940 GCA_036877585.1 Botia kubotai
TATTTACATACAGATATTAACATAAAAACTTAGATGACAGGTGTATGATGTTAGATGACAGGTGTATTTATCTTGCCAATAAATTTGCCAAAAAAAGTCTCCAGATTTGTTTTTAGATTTGTCGATCTTGTTTTTAGATTTTGAATTGTTACTTGACAACAATGTGCCTAATTTTCGGAGTGACGAACCAACCGTAAGTAATATCAGCTCCGATTTATTAGGGGTGCATCTCAATACTCTTCCACGTTTCCTCCATCCTCCAGCTCGTGACCTGGAAACAGGTCTGAGTCTCAGTTCTCGCACTGCACCCCAAGAAAGCGAGGAAGTTTCCGGGCATTTATGATGAGAGAGGACAGGTGCAACCTTTCATTCCTTTGCATCCTAAGGGGGCGGGGCTAAGACGCGTGGAAAGTAAACGAGTATGCACGAATAAGAAATCACAAGCGCCCAACATCCTCTGCGCTTTTAACATGTTATTTTTTATTTTTGCTACGAATGCAAGAACTTATATACAGATTTTGTAAAGCAAAACAACAGAATTTAAGATTACAAATGCAGACATTGGCTGCATACTGCGCAGTGTGCGAGTAGTCAGTCTCTCTCTTTCTCTGTGTGTGTGTGCTCGCGTGAGAACGCTCGGAGGGGTGGGCTCTCTGTCTTCGGGACAATCCTAAATCTGCTCGGTTAGTCACGCGAAGGCGGTAGCGGCTCTTTTTCTCGGACACGAAGGTGCGGATTTCTGCGCTGTGAATGAAACGGATCTTTGGTCTTTGGCAATCACGTGGTCGGTGGAGTCCGACATCACGCACACTCACGCACACTCAGACTCGTAATCCGCACTGAAGAGCCGTGACCCACCTCGGTTCCCTCGCGTGTAAACTGGGAGTTGCGACGGTTCAAGATTACACACATTCCACATGATTCACGATAAATCCGTGATGAAATACACTTATACAGCACTTAAAATGACCTCATGCCATGCCATTAGATAATAAAATACCAAAACAGGTTTCATCGCACACTTTTCAAGCAAAACATGTTCAATAAGTCTGCTGGTTTTGAATCGATAAAGCAATGTAGTGTTGAAAAAATATAAACAAAACAAACTATGTACAGTTGCCGAGTTATTATGATGATACAGCTGTGGCAACGCCATAATACATTCAATAATATCACCTTGACATACAGTAGTTGCAACAGAAAAGCTATTATCTGTTATCTGGTATTATTTTTTGCAATTTATGTGTAATGTATTGACAGGCAGACGTGTGTGTTACTAAAGTTTTGGAATACATTTACGGGCCACTGCATGACTCCCAGATCATACAGAACTCAGCAGTTATTTGGGTTCTTACATTGAAATCTGTCTAATACATACATATATATAATGCATGCTATTTTCAGACGTGGTTTTGAATAACGGTGCAAACAAATAAAGAATAAAAGTGTAGCAATAAACGTTCAAACTCAAACAGTGAAGTTCATAGCGTCAGGCAAATAAATGACCTTCAATAGTTATAGAAGGTATCAATTCCCAAAATGCGGTGTGTCTTGCTTGCATGCGGCATGCTTAATTAATAATCGGTGAAGGGAATTATAAGTTCCCTGCACTTAGTGAGAAAAATGCAGAACTCAAAAAATCAAAACAGATAAAACAGCGTGAGATAAAACAAGAAAAAAACATTTGCACACTTGAGTAGCAATGTTGCATGAAAAGTTTGCGTGTGTTTGGAGACAGTATATAAGTGTATCAGGACAAACAAAGACAGAATAATGTGTTTGCCTTCAGCACTAAAAAATCAAAGGAATCTATCACACAAGATGAAAGAAATCAAAAGAGTGTGAAGATACCTCAGCCTTCATCACGCAACGCTCCTGCACCGGCCGCCACGCGCGCCGTTAGCACGCTAGCCGTGCGTGTGCTGCGTGAGGTAAAGCAGACAGTGTTGTGTGAGGGACATTTTGAAGAACCTGAGAAAAACAGATTTGATCTCATTCTGAATCTTCCACATAAAAGGATTATGTGGTAATTTTCATAAATATCACCCTGGAATTTCTCCAATGTTTGTTGTTGTGTGTTTGTATACCCAGCAAACAGGAAACGTTGTCAGAATGTTGGCTAACATGCTTGCAGTAAAGTTAGTACAACTTTTAACGTTATATATCATATATATCTCAAACATTTTATCAAAAGTTTTACAGAATTTTACAGAAATTACAGAATTTAAAAAACGTTGTTTGAATATCATTCTAACCAAGCAGTAACGTTAATGCAATGTCTAAAAAACTGTCTGTTTTAAACGCTCCTAGAACAGTCAATATTTTTTAAATTTTTAACATTTTTGTTACTTAATGGAAATGTTAGGGGGAACCGTTCCTACGACCTACATTTGTTTGCTGGGTATACAGTATGTGCGTGTGTTGCATGCAGAGTTTACTGCGAGGGCGTCCAACCATCAGTGTTGTTTTGTGTGTCTGTGGCCGGGAGCAGCCCGGAATGGAGGCGAGAGGTTTTGAAGTGTCATGTTTGAAGTACACGAGAAGATGATGTACCTGCACCTGAAGGACTGAAGTGCTGTGATGTTCTGCCACCTGTAACTGCACACCTGTAATTACCAAGCTGCTTTTCCACACAGACAGAAACAAATGAAATAAACCTGCAAATATCATCAGTTAAGCACTACCTCTATCTGTCTGTCCTGTTCGTCCGTCCGTCCGTCCTAACAGAAAGCGCTGAGCTTTAGTTGACCTTTTTTATTTTAAGATATTTCTACATTCCTTTACTCCACGTTTGGGATAACAATCTTTGCTTTTCAAAGGCCCGTGTGCCCCTCACTCTTTTCAGTGTGTGCCTGCATGTCCAGGCCTGTGTAAGGTAGCTATATTTGACCCCAAGCCCCTGCTGAGTACAGCTGTGTTTGGGTTTCTCTGTGAATTCTCCACACGCTCTCAGATCATTCAGTCAGGAGTCAGTGTGTCTGGCCGCAGACCTCGCGTGTGCCCTATGCAGCCTGTCTTAATAGGATTAGCAGTTACTGAGGTTCATGACACTTCACAATGAATACCTGCTTACTGAAACCCTTTACCTGAGAACCTCAGCTGCTTCCCACAGGCTGGAGAACAGAGGTCATGCGTGCGTCACCAATATCGTGCTTACACAATTACAAACAGAAATGGACAGGTTTGCTGGTCTCCTCACATCCTGATAGCAACCACTAAATAAAGTGGTCTAAATATATGTATACATTTATATATCTTATGAGAAAGGTGCAAGACCATAAAATGTTCGACCATAAAATATTTTATACACACAAGTTGGCATATGTGGTCTATGAGGACTCTCATACTGTACAAACTGTATATTCTATCCCCCTACACTAACCGTACACCTAAACCTAACCCTCACAGAAAACATTTGGCATTTTTTATTACAAAATAAAAAAAAAAAATACTAAATTGACCGTTTAGTATTTTTAAAAACACAAGAAGTGTCCCCATAGACATTGTTTACATTGCTGTACACACCATTATACAAATGTGTGTCCTCATAAACCACTTACTCAAACTCTCTCTCACACACACACATTAATACAATATTTTCTTACAGTGGCATGTGATTTTCATGTCTGTTTTCACGTTCTCCTAAATATCATATCAAACCATTCTTGTCCAGAATAAACTGCAAATCATCTAGTCACTAACCCCCTCCTCATTACAACACGTTTCCCATGTATTTTTATTGCTGTTTTTACATTTGTTTTATTATTACATACATATTCCTGGTTTTTCCTTACATTTCAGCTTGTTGAGTTCATGCTATAGTAGCCGCTCATCTCTGAGGTGAACCGAGAACGCACGCTTGTTCCCCGCGGGGATCCGTACAGGTCATTCATATCTATCACTGTTTGAAAGGTGTGTGAACGAGAGCGAGCGTGAGAAGGCAGGTGAGCCTTCAAGATCAAAGAGGAGCAGCTCGCGCAGGCGCACTCGCGTCTCGGGGGGGGTCTGGAGAGTCATTGTGCTCGGGTGCGAGTGACCGCGGGTCTCTGAGGAATAACAATAGTTGCGTGCGGAAAGCCGAATCAGCGATCAATCTGAGTGTCACCTCAGCGGAGGAACACACGCACCGCTTCTGCTGACTCACACAAAACATGAACGCGTAAAAGAGAAAGCAGATATGTGACAGCCTCACACGCAACCCTGCGAGCAATTGTAGGTTGTAGGAACGTTTCCCTAACGTTTCCGTTAAGTAACAACATGTTAAAGTTATAGAAACGTTCAAAACGTCAATTTTTCATAACGTCGTATGAACATTATTGCTTCATTCTAAGAACGTTATGCAAACATTTTTTTAATTCTGTAACGTTTTTAAGCGTTCCACTAACTACTTATTATTAATGTTTAAGAATAACGATTTTTGATATATATATATATATATATATAATATACAACGCGGAAAGTTCTACTAACGTTACTGCAAGAACGTTTTATGAAACCTTCAGAGAACTTTCAGAGAAAGTTAGCCAACGCAAATATATAAAAATGTAATTTGTAAGTAAGTACGTCCCAGTAGCTGGTTTTTGTTAAGCTTAGCTTACTTCTGGGGACATTTGTTGCGCAAGTTTGAATGTAATGAGGTTAAACACACTCGCTCGCACGCACACACACACACACACACCCCTCCCGCTGTGCTCGAACCCTGAACACTGGGCAGGTTAATCATCGCGTGCAGACTGTGTTTGCTTGCGCTGTGCCAGGGGTCAGCTGGGGGGGAGGAGGGCTGGACGGTCACCCATTTATCAAAAACAATCACTACAGACACGCTACTGTTGTGTAAATAGCAAAGTTGGCTGAGATTTTGCCCAGTTTTTTCTGTGTTTCAGAAAGCGGCCAGTTTGAAGGAAGTGCTAATCTAATAAGAGTGATATTTTTAGAGTGAGTTATTATTATTGTGCATACAGACAATACCGCTGCCCTCATGTGTTTCGTGAATCAAAAATAAATACCCAGCTGCGTTCCACGTAAAGAATTCAAAGAATGACATTACAACACATATAATTGTAATGTGACATCTATTTCGATGTCGATTTTTTTCATTTACATTTATGCATTTGACAGACGCTTTTATGCAAAGCGACTTACAGTCAAGCGTTCAAGCTACACATATGATCGGCATACGTATGTTCTCCGGGAATCGAACCAAGGGCATCTTGCACTGCTAGCACAATGCCCAGTTGAGCTACAGAAAGCTATAACACGTTTTCCATTCTGTCATTATTTATTTACTGTCCATTGTTTCAAAACAAACATAGGTGAACGAGTCACTGTACACGAATCATGAACCGTGACCCTGATGTCAGGTGAATACCTTCATCATTATATCACACATCCCTATATAACCCATCCACAAGTTATGATTCCATGACTAAACCCTTAGAGACTGGTGTACTCGAGGTTCTCGTGTTGATGTGGGAGTTCAGCCAGATTCCTCAGGGTCTGGAGAGGACAATGCACTGGGCATTTGTTGCATGATCTGTGTTTTCATTGGCCGGCACCCAGCTCTCGTCTCCAGAGCTGTGTTGAGTAACTCACTGAACCCCACTGAAGCACAACAAATCCCTCAGCCGGCCCGAGACAGGATGTCCATCTACAGCCTGTTGCTAACTGTGTGTGTGTTTGAATATTTTACAAAGGCACAAATGTGTATAACAATGTAAATGTGGTTTACAGGAACACTCGTCCTCGTAAAGTAAACTGCATAAGATACTAAATGGGGATTTGTTTTGTTATTTAAAAAATGGCAAATGTTTTCTGTGAGGGTTAGTGTAGGGGATAGAATATACAGTTTGTACAGTATAAAAACCATTACATCTATAGAGAGTCCTCATAAACCACATATGCCAACATGTGTGTGTGCATGCTAGGCCTGTAGCTGAAAAGATATTTCAATTAAAGTGAAGAGAAAATTAATTAAAATGCGAGATCAATTAAGGATAAAATAGACAGAGGTTTTAATGTTGTTGTCTCTCTGGAAATTTTCTCTGGAAGTTTTATATGCAAGGAAACGACCTACAGGGAAAGTCCAGAGCAGTTATTCTGTCTGTTCCAGCCAGGAAACGTTATGAAACATTTTTTTCATTTTTATAAGATTATGGCACATTGTTTATGTGTTTATTGTCTTAACTTGCATGCGTACACGATGATTGATATATGATGAGTGATTGTAATAACTTTCATAGGTTTCCTGCTGCACTTGTACACGCTGACACATGCGTTTCAAATATCCTGCTATTTGGTTGCATAATTATAATTCATGCGAGATTTTACAAGATCATAGACGAGGATAATAATAATAATAAACATAGTCAGCACAAATCCTGAATAAATCGCTTTTCACGCCAATCCCTTGATTTGTGTCTTATGAGAAAGTGTCTTCTATTGTTCCTCAGGAGGAAGGAGAATAACACCCGTACACCCCAGCAAGCACAAAACACAGGTTCAAGGTTTTTCATAGCGATGCCAAAAATGGGTCTTCTATGGCATCGTTCAGCATCTTTGTTTTTAAGAGTGTAGCAGCACGGCAGCAGGTTTTGAATGCGCAAACACTTCTCATGTGTTCTCTGGTTTTTGGCAAGTACTTTCTTGTCGCTTTTTGTACGTTTGTGTCATGCTAAATCATCACATTGTATTGTTTACAATAATGCATATAGCTGTAATGCATAGAATCCCAGCTAACAATTTTAGGTTGTAAGAATGTTTTCCTAAATGTTACCCATTTAGTAGCAAAAAAGTTACTTCATTAGAGGTTTTTGTTTGGAAACCACACAGTGGATTTAAATGTGAATTACTGTACAATTATAGTTATGCAATCAAATACATTTATGCATTTTGCAGACACGCTTATCCAAAGTGAGTTACAGTGCATTCAAGGTATAGATTTTTATATGTATGTGTTTCCTGGGAATCGAACCCACAACCTTTGGTCTGCCAATGCAACGCTCTACCAGCTGAGCTATAGGAACATGCAGAATAACATGCAGATTTGATATTGTTTTATATAAACTGTTGTCCCCGCAGGGTGATGCTGTTCCTGCCCGTCTCCCTCGCTGGCATGTGGCAGAGAGCCACAGACTGCTCGATTCTCATCGTCTCACTTTTTCCTCTCCTTGTTCTTGCTTGTATTCACACAAAGATTTAAAGTCGGGCAATTAAAACCAGTGCCAAAGTCATCAGAGTCAAAACTTCCTTCTTTATTTGCGCAGGGAGCATCTGAGGTCCTGATACACAGCAGATACGCTGGAGATATTATGTTAAGGTTTTGTTGTGGTGTCGTCTGTCAGAGACTCGTCAAGGTGTGTGATAGAAATGTGCCGTCAGCTCCATTGACCTGTCAGTCAATCTCTAACTGCTGATTTCACTTTGACTCTCGGCCAATAAGAAACAGAGCAACAGGTAACTGCCAATGAAACTCGCCTTTAATTATCATCACAGGAGAGATAAAACGGTGCCTGTACATCAGTGTTCAGCCGAGGGCTGTTGTGCTGCAGTTTATAGGTCGACAGAATCAAAGACACCGAGCCAGTCACTTGAAAAGAAGATCAAAATGTGTCTGAGGTCTTAATTAATGACTTTGTAGAGACGGTGAGATTTATGATCTAATACGTCTGATGTGTTCCCTAACATTTACACTAGCAAAATGTTCTAGGAACGTTCGAAATGACCAGTTCAAGACGTTGCATTAACGTTATTGTTTGGTTATAAGAACATTATTCGAACATTTTTTAAATTCTGTAACGTTTTTAAAACCATCCACTAACAATTTCAGAAAAATGTTTCTGAAGTATAAATGATAAACAATGTTAAAACAGCGTCCTACCAACATTGCTGCAAAAACGTTTTTGATAACTTTGAGAGAACGTTAGCCAATGTTCTGAGAATGTTACCTGTTTGCTGGGAAGCGCTGAACAGATGCAAAACTGTGGTTGGTGTTTTATTTAAGCTCCTTTGACTTCGGCCTGTAAGAAACAACAACAAGAAACATTTACAGAAGAAAACATGAGCAACTGCACAGCACCTGATACACACAACATGACAACAAGCTCTTCAGAACATATGAAAGAGTTTGAAGCTATTTGTATTGCGGGTATTTTGACGATATTTAGAAAGGTAATTATACAGATAAATGTGATGTGTATTATTGTTCTGTCAGGGTGTGTCAGTAAAATGTGCTTCTCTCTTCTCTCTTCATTGGCTCGCCATGTTTCTCTGTCAGATAAAGAAGACGCAGTGACTAAATGTGCCGGAATGTTTCACAAGGCACAATAAACACAAGATGCTATACATGAGCCCTGTCCCAGCTAACAATTTTAGCTGGTAAGAACGTTTCTCTTAAGTTTTCCATTAAGTAACAAAAACGTTAAAAATGTCATTTTAAATATTCTAGAAACATTCCAAGAGTTCAGTCTTTTTAGATCTTGTATTAACGTTATTGCTTGGTTAAAAAATGTTACTCAAACATTTTTTAACGTTTACTCTGTAACGTTTTAAAAATGTTTCACTATCAACTTAAGACTATCGTTTTTAATATATGATATATATCATTTTAAAAATATATATTTTTGGATAACTTTAGGAGAACATACTATGGTATTTAAAATAAAACAATGCGAACCTGCTTCTTATGACAGAAAACACAGTTTCACACACACACACACCACACAATACACACACTTGTTTTTATGCCTTATGGGATAAAAAAAATTATAGACATGATGACTTTTATACTGTACAAACTGTATATTCTATCCCCTAACCCTCACCATAACCCTAAATCTAACCCTCACAGAAACCTTAAATTTAAAAAAAACATCATTTCGTATGTTCCATAATCAGTTTCTTCATGTAGGTGTGTGTGACTTTTACCATCCTCAGGGGGACACTGTGATCCCCACAGTGGTAGAAAAACATGTACACATACACACACATACGCACACACATTCACACAAACACACATGCAAACACACACATACACAAGCCTTATGTTTACTTGTCCTGTGGTTACTAACATGTCTTTACTTGTAAGGTTTACACTAAAATTAACAAGTTATACTGCTCATCTCTGACTGAACCTAAAACACCTTTCAGTCTTTTTGTGTGTATATTGAATTCTGTCTTTTAGACTTTCACAGAGTTCAGGCAGAAATGTGCACACTTTAGTCAGTATTATAACACTCCTTAATTATGTTTTTATTAATTACAGGAATAATTAAATTACTCAGCAATGAAAATTCTGTCATCGTTTACTCACCCATTAGATGTTTTCTGTGCAGCAAAACCAGACGTTTATCGGAATGTTCCGCGTTTATCCGGACCTGAAACAGACAAAAAGCCCTTAAATCGAATTTGTGGTTAATGAAAATTCAAACTTTACATGATATGCAAAAATTAATCGGACCTGAGGTCACATGATCAAAGGCACCAATCATGAATAAGATTTTGGAGCTTACGTTTTACACTTGCATGTTTTTGACAGATGTTTTTATCCAGAGTGACTTACAGGGCATTCATATACACTTGATGAGTTTGTGTGTTCCCTGTAAAATCGAACCCGCAACCTTTGCGCTGCTAACACATGTTGGTCCAGTTGAGCTACAGGAACATCTTGATGTGTTGTAGATGATCAGTGAGTGACAATATAAATCATCCACCACTTCAATTGCATGTAAACCAGCAGATGAGACATTTGGCTAAACATCTGACTTATGATTTTGTGTTTGACGGAAGACAGTGGGTGTGCAGATTTGGAACATTATGAGAAAAATTGCATTTTTGCACGAGCTAAATTTGCATTTAGTGTCTTCTACAAACAAGTCATGTAAATGTTTCCTCTGGTTTTGACTCATGTTGTGCTCATTTACTCGAGTTTAACTGTGTCAGTCTGCAACGTGTTTCGGAAACGAGTTTTGGGTGCATTTACTCTCTGTGTGTGTGGCAGGATGGTGATTACATGAGCTCATGTTTTAGTGAATAAACCTGTGCTTTCACCAGAGCGCCGTGAGTCACACACGCTTACATCACTTTCTCTGAAGCCTTTTACACAGAAAACTCACAAAATATACGGTGTGAAAATGTGAAGAATAAACAAGGACATGCTGTTCTGTCGTGCAGTCATGGGACGCTGTCATGTCCTGTACTTTGCTCTCGTTTCGGTGAATCGCGCAGGTAAAACAAATGTGTGTCATGAGATTTATTGAAACTTCAAAGACACGACTGACTAAACACTGACACTCCCACTGGAACACAACCTGTCTCTCTCTCTCTCTCTCTCTCGCTCTCTTACTTTTTGTGAATGACAAAGCTAGTGATTGACAACTCTCTCTCTCAGTCAGTCAGCACACATGGCTTGTTCTCGCACAGAACATGTGATTGTTTGCGAGCACACTGTGACTTTTTCTTCTCGAGTGGTAAAACTCGTCTCGATATCTCTCTTAAAGAAGGACAGACACAATATTAGAAGGAAATATTTCTCACTTTCTCTGATCAGACAGAAACTCGAGTCTAGAAAACAAAACGGATACTTTCAGCAAATCAGTGATATTTTAAAGACTAACTAAAACGAAAACGAACCCGTGTTCTTGGTCACCATCATGAACATAAATAAATCACAATAAACAATTATTCATTCGAACATAATCCCAGCTAACAGGGAACGTTAGTTAACGTTAGTAAGTGGAACATTTTAAAAATGTTACAGAATAAAAAAGTTTGAATAGCGATCTTATAACCAAGCAATGATGTTAATACAACGTTTAAGAATTAGATGTTTTAAACATTCCTAAAACATTTGAAATCAGCTTTTTAATGTTTTTGTTTCTTAATGGAAACATTACGAAAACATTCTTGCAACCTAAAATTATTAGCTGGGATAGATTGTTCTTTTGATTTCAAGATAAAGACTCAGAGTGGGAGTTTATGAGTGGGTTTAAATGAATACAATAAAGTGAGTTCAAAGCAGATTATAGCAGATGTTGTCTGGAGAGCTTACAAGTGATTGTGCAGTTTCTCATGCTGTTTTTGTCTGAATATTGTGATGTTGAGTTTAAATCTAGATGCAGGCGTTCAGTCCTACCGGTCTTCCGGGGAATCGACGTCAATCAACAGGTGCCTGCGACCACGTGTTCTCGGAAGAACTAGATCAAATGATCTGCAGACAGTTAAAGGGGTTGTGATTTATTTGCTGATCGTTGGGGGATTTTCGTTCTGTGAGCAGACCTATTGCTGGTGTTCACAGAGAACACAATCCCTGCGGCTCTTCGCGTGGCGTTTTCCTCCAGTATGTGGCAGGAACTTCCGTGATGTCAACAACTCAAAGAAGCTGTTTACAGTTTAACCAGAAGATTACCGTGTTTTGGGAAATGTAAGCTGTGCTGTTTCGTCTGGAAGTTTTGGGGAGTTTTTTTACAGTGTAAGTGGAGAATAAGGCATAACAAGCGATCTGGTTACCACTGCAGCGCTCTGGATTGTTGATTACTGGCCCATCATATTCTTTTAATTTTCATTAGTTATAGTTCCATGATAGAGAACTTTTAGACAACATTAGCCAATGTTCTGAGATCGTTTTCTGTTACCTGGGATTGCATTTATCCATTTTTTGAAAAAGTATGAATAAATAACACAATTATGTTCATTTGCTTTTCTCTTTTCAGACATAAATGAACATGGCAATACTAACGAGCTGTATCGTAAGTGTACTGTAGTGTAAGGTACAGCTAAACTGTCACGTGTTAATCAGAGTCGCAGACTAATGAATGGTGACTGATGTATGAGAACTGTATGATGGACAACAGTTCAGATTAAGGTGTGGGGGGGCCTTTTTAGGTTGTAAGAGCATTTCCCTAATGTTTCCAACAAAACGTTAAAAATGTTATTTTGAATGACATTTCAAAACTTCCAGTTTATAGACATGCTGTTTATATTGCTTAGTTATAACAACATTTTCAAACTTTTTTTTAAATCCTTTTTTTAAAACTTTTTAAAATATTCCACCAACATTGGACAAAAACATGAAAACATTAGAACATAATATATCAATACAGGGTATAAGAGATATTAATGAGCCATGTTACCTGTGTTTCTGTGTCAAAGTGTGACTTTCAGTTGTAAACTGCTTCATGATGTTTATCTGGGGTTTTGGCACAGCTGAGACAGTCTGTCACGATCTTAACTTTCTCAAAAGTTCTTGCATAACTTCTGCTGATGTGTGTAAATATACTCCTAAACTCCCCTTTTTACAACAAGGCCTGCGCTTCCCAAACTTGGGCACACATGAGGACGATAGGAGGTTAACCACTAAACTGTTATACAATTCAACCATGTATTGGTCCATGTATTAAACAAAAGCAAGAAAGTGTGCGTTCTCTAGTGTGCAACAACACAATGTCGATGTCAAAGAAATCATCAAATTTAAATTTAAAGCTGCAATCCGTAACTTTCGCCTCTCTACCGCCATCTGTGTTTGAAACATAACATAGCTACTAGCATAGTTTGTTTTACAATGACGTCAAATGAAGCTAAACTGACAAATACTGGACAATCAGACCTGACAGTTTATTTTTTTATAATCATTATTTTAAAAGCACGGTTGTGAATCGTGGTAAAGTAAGGCTGTACTTGGTCAACAACTGATTTTTGTTCATTTTTACTAAATTAAACCTACAAAAGATTAAAAAGCCCACAGAATTATTAGATGCTGTTAATGTTATACAAAGTAAAATATTCAGCATGGACTACGAGTACTTTTTTAGCAAAACAAAGCTCCCCCCCAATACACAAAATAAATGTAAGTGCTGGTACCCCACTAATAAACAAAAAGCTTCCGCAAGCCTCTTCTTGCTCACTGGTAACTGTCTGGCATGTTATTTCTGCATCTCTCGGTGGTTTGGCTGAAATGAATCATTAAACGCTTTCCTCTTATGACAGCTACTTGGACGGCGTTCGTGTGGAATAACACGATGCGCGCAACTCATGCGACATGTCACGACATGCGCTTGCAACGAAAACCGTCGGAGTCGCAGCGCGAGGACGTGCCAGTAGAAATCTCTCCTCTGCCTTTATATAAACACCGTCATTTTGCCGTTTGGTAACAGGGGGGAAGGTAACGTGAGCCCTGCAGTCTCTGTTAAGACAAATATCTCTCTTCTTACGAGCTGATCGTATGCAACCCGATGCTGCTGAGACACGCAACCGATGCGTATCAGCGCGCGCAGCATCCTCTGGCCATCAGCGTGCCACTGAATGGCCGCGCATGCGCGCTCCCGATTGAACCACAGTTGACCCTTCTGTTTTCCAGGGGGGGAGACGCGCCGCCCGAGGAGACGCGTTAAAACGCGCCAGGGGGCAGATGGAGGGCCATTAGAGAGATAAAGCGATCGTCCTCACGCGAGAGGAGCGGCGCTGAGCCCCCGGGCGACACCCCGTGGACCCGTCCGTCCGGTTCGGCGCTGCGGCGGTAGATGTGCATGCGAAGAGCTTGTAAACGCGAGAGGAAGTGGAGGTGTAGAGTTTGGGCGCCCGAGGCTAAGAGAGTTTAGACAGCGCTGTAATCTCGCCTCAGGATCATGCAGCAAAGTTTCCTTCTGTGTCCTCATTTCCATCATGCCTGCGCATCACGAAATAAACAAACAATAAATAAACACATTGTGTACTTTTGCACAATCAGCTCTATAAACAGCACAGTCGTGGTACAGTGATGGTATCAGGAGGAAAGTAACATGTTTCTTTGAAATACACTACTGAAGGAACACTGAATTTAAATACCACGGTATTTATATGGCACTCCAATAAACATCATAAATGTACCGTGTTTATAAACCTAGATACTATGGTACATGCCTAAAAATCTTTGACTGTCCAGAAACAAAACAAACAAAGACACTTTTATCTGTATATCTGCTTCTGATAGAATTCAACAACAGCTTATTAATGCATGCGCCAAAACAGTGCCAGTATTAGGTGGGTGAACATCATTTTTGCTGTCAACAGCACGTGACGCAGTGAACATAAACTGTGTTTGACAGCAGCCGGTTAAGAGTTACGATGGGAATCAAGATTCTGTTGATCTGGTCTTGGGAATAAAATCCTGAAGCTGCAGCCAGAAGTCTATGTTGATGTTTTTATTTGAGCGATCTGCAGGCCCTAAAACAGGCTGTGGCATACTGCAGAGAGAGAGAGAGAGAGAGCGAGAAAGCTGTAGCATGTTTCGCCCAAGGCCACGCAGCACAGATTTAAGAATGAGGTGGCGTGTGAAGATAGCGTGTGTTGCAGCAGACCACGCCCGCACCTGTCAGGTGTTCAGTGACATGCCTGCATTTCGTGCGGAGAACAGGGAGAGAGAGACAGCCCGAGAGAGCTACTGTACATTTCTGTCTCGCATGCATTCATACACACAGATTCATGCGAGACACCCTGCGATTTCACGAATGCGCTCGGTGGCTCAGCGGCCCTGGAAACAGCTAAATATTTACACTGTCACTCGACGAGTATGTACGACTGATCGCACACACACCCACACGAACACACGAACAAACAAACAAACATTCACACTGAGACACCTGCGACAGGAAGTCTGTACTTCTGTGTGTTTGTCAGCTGGATTCTCCTGTTCTGTCTTTATTGATACATTAAGCGGGACAAATATGCATGTGTTGAAATATAAGCATAACATCTAATATATTCTAAACAACTACTGTAGGAATAAGCTACAAACGCTGCACCATCTACAGCACCTGGACAGTATATGATTTATTAGCCGGATCTCAAACAGCTCAAATTTAAAATTATTATTATAATCTTACCGCTGTGAATCAGAGTAAAATGAGGACATGGTGTTGAACACTGATCTGTTAAGTACTTGCTCAATAACTGAACTGACACTTGAGTTTGTGCGCTGGCTTCCCATCACAAATGATGTCACTTCCTGGAGGACAATAAAGGATATTAGAAAAGATTAAGAGTGATTTGGAAAGTGTCTTTGAGGACACAGGAGAAACTTATGCAATGAAAACAAGGCTGAAATCACAGCAGTCTAAACCCTTGTGTTTACTTAGGCTAATTGTGAGCAAAGCAAACCTGCTAGTTAAGTTTAATGTCTTATCCAGTGCCATTGACATGAAATGTACAGCCAAACCAATCCGTGTTTCTTGTTTACTAAACGAGCGTGATCTTTTTTCCTGCAGGTTCTCGAGTGGTTTGATCTGTGAGCAGATAAGCTGAGATCCTGTAGTCACTCGCATGCATTTCCTGCAGGTGTTTGCTGCAGTTAGGTCTCGTGTGAGCGAGTTCTGGTGGGTCGGCAGACATGTTTGACTGTCAGAGCTGTGTAAGATGCTGGTTACCTGCAGAAACGCTCGGCCTCGGGTTCGAGTCATAGGGGATGTGTGTAGTAGTTCCGGATGCAGTGACATCCAGCATTGAATGGCTGAATGCTTTTCTCTCTGCACAAACTGTTCCATTAGTGTAGTCTCACAGGCAGTGAGAGCCAACAGCACATCAGTGTGAAGAGAGTCTCGCATACTGCAAGTAAATATATACATACATACATGCTGGCAAAATGAGTTACAATGAGCACATTTTCATGGTGTAATTTTCACATTCTCCATTAAACAAACCTTAAAAATGATGTATGATTTGTTGGAATCAGCCAAAGAAAGCGCTGGAAAAAAAAGCCATTTTTCATGCATTATTAAAACTAAGAAAAGATTTAGGAAGGCACACGTTTCAGAAAACATACAAATAAAGAGGATGGCAGATGTTTAACTGTTCTTTGTAGCATTGGGATCATTAGAAGAGGACTTAATAAACTCACTTTGTGAAAACCTCACACTAGACCAAAACTGACATTTTTCACTTGTTTTGCCTGTTGCTTCTAATTATAACATATATCATACATCGTTCATATATAAACCTTTAAAATGATGAAATGATGCATAATTTGTTGGAATGAGCTTTATATAAATCATACATAGCTCATTCATTTATAAATCATATATATAAATATAAATACATGTAAATGTAATGTATAAATCATATATAAATCATGCATACATAATACACACACATACTATATATATACATATATATAGTATAATAAATAATAAATGTATTATTATACATATATTATATATATTCATACACCACATAAAACACAGACGATACAATAGACTCCAGCTCCTTCTTTGCTGTATTGTTTTTTTTTCTTGACCTCGTCTCGTGGTTTCATGTTCAAGTTACATAAAGCTGAACAATAGCGTTGAGTTGAGCATCCGCGCAAGTATGTCAGCGGTCGACACGCGCTATGAACTCTTTTGACCCGCTCAGTGGCGCCTCCAGCGGAGCGTTCGTGTAACGACAGGACAGAGTTACAGCGACGTAATCTCTCTTCTGTAGGACAGGTGAGAGGTCACAGGCCCGCAGGTTCCGTTCATAACAGCGTGTCAGCAGCTTCCCGCACAGAAGGACCTGCAGAGACCGGCTTGCTTTGCTTGAACACACATATAAATGTAAAATATATAGTACATATCAAAATAAGGAACAAGCAAACAGAGATAGAAATAACTGTTTTAACAACTTCTTAACAAGTACACTTTTAATGATATATTTGCATATTTTGGGCTGAAAATAAGTTATTGCTTCTATAGGTTTTCTAACTGAATTCTAAGATCGTGTTTGAATGGGTAATTTAACTTTTAAAGAGATAATTAAAGACGTAATTAAGCCTTTAAAAAAGATATGATAATTTAGTAGCCACTTTTACTGTATGCCAATATTTGATCGATTGATAAAGTTTTTGCTACAACACATAAATATACAAAAGCGGAAGTTGAATATTCCCCCTGTAACTGTCTTATTGAGAGTTTATTATAAAGCAATTTTGTGATTTCCCTTCTTCTAGTGCAGCTCTGCGGACGTGGTGCGTGTGTGTAGCTCCAGAGCGCCACCTGCAGGATAAAATAGGGTGTCGCCGCTCAATCCATCAGTCTTGCATAGTGTCCCACAGTGGAGATTCGTTTTTTACAAACGTGAACAACAAATCTAATATATCAATAGAAAACAAATTAGCCAGACTTTAATATTTTCATTTTTAGCCCCTTTTCAATATCTTCCGGGAACTCCAGCTCCACACACGCACGATATTATTGTGTTTTCTGAGCATCATCTCTTGTCCTTGTCTTAGCTATCAACATGTATGTTTAAAATCATGATGCACGCGGTTCTTTACTGTTTCTGACTGAATTGTCACAGTGAAATGAGATATGAGCGGCTGACACCTGATGATGTCACAATGTACGTCCACCAGGGTCGTCTCGTGTCAGTGGCACCTGCTCAGTTTGATTTGGGTTGATAAAGGTCCAGTGCTGCTGAATTTAGCCGTCCTTTCTCACATTAATATGACATGTTAATCATACATTATTCACGTGTTTGAGATCAGTTCTCCTTGTCCTGAAGTCTCGTCCTCAAGCTCCGCCTCTCTGCTGGAAAGGATAGGTGTATCTAGAGATAGGCCACGCCTCTTCACAAACACTTGCTCTTGCAGCTCGATGATGTCATGACGAATATCTGCCATCATTAATAACAGGAAGTCAAATGACCCAGGAGGCCCCTAAATAACAGAAAGAGACTTTCAATAAGGAAATCTAGTTAAAGACTAAACTAATATTTAAACGATCTGCAATACAATTCAATGGTCAGTGATTCAGGCTGAATTAACTGCAGAGGTTAAATAATGAGAGTTAGTGGTTCAGAACAAACTCAGTACATCAACCTTGTTAAAACGTTTCCATAACATTTCCATTAAATAACAAAAACAGTAAAAATGTTATTTGGAAGTTCTAGAAATGTTCAACATTTTATTTTGTTTTAGACATTGTATCAATGTTATTGTCTGGTTATGAGAAAGTTATTCAAACATTGTTTAATTCTGTAATGTTTTTTAAAACGTTCCTCAAACCACTAAACAATAACGCTTTCAATATATATTAAATATAACATTAAAAACATTCTACTAACTGCACCGCAGGAACTTTTTGATAACTCAGAGAGAACCAACGTTCTAAGAATGTTCTCTGTTATCAGACGTTCTGAGAATGTTCTCTGTTATCAGGGGTTTTGTCAATACAGTAATGCAAACTTACAGGAGAGCCCCGGGGTCCAGGAAACCCTCTGTCCCCCTGCAGGAGCAACACAGTTTATGATATAAAATCACAAATAACATAATAATACGTAAAGCACATTTACAGTATACGTGCCTTCTGTCCATCCTTACCAGGTGCACCTGGAGGTCCCTATAAAACATAAACACTGCATCACCTCCATTCATGTTTTATGCATCTAAACAATAAACGCTTGAATCATTTAGTTTTCTAAAAAAAGAGTGTCAGACAGCTATACAACAAACTTTCAACAGCTACTGTACCACTGGGCCCCTCCTGCCTCTCTTTATGTGCTCAAGATCTGGCTGTGGCCCCATAGGGCCCATGTCTCCTCTGGGGCCTTGAGTGCCCGGCTCTCCTCTGTCTCCTGTCTCACCTCGCTGACCCGGAGGACCTATACGAAAATATGAATGAAATACTGATTCATTATTTGAATAATTATTGTGTTTTGTGAGATACGGCATGTGTATAAAAGTTTAGCTAGAGGTTAATGTGTTTGAGTGTGTCACGTTTGGCTTGCATTGTGTGTGACCAAATGTCCCTTAAAGACAGGTGTGTGTGTGTGTGTGTGTGTGTGCACCTGGCAGGCCGGGAGGTCCCGGTGGTCCTGGTGGTGCAGAGATGGTGTGGCTATCTGGACTTTTTCCTGTTGTCTCGTCAGACGGCTTGTGGCTGCTGTTAACCAGACTGAGAGACAAACCCTACACGCAAACACACACGTACACACAAACAAAAGCCAGACCTGCACAAGTGACTGTTTGACTGGATTTCCACACGTTGATCTTAAGTGTTTGTGTGAGTATGTGTGTTACTTATGCAGGTAAGTGTGTGTGTTACCTGTGCAGG
>JAZGTI010002184.1:0-37928 GCA_036877585.1 Botia kubotai
AAACATTTACCAAACCTTGACACCATGCCACAGAAATCTCTGGAACTAAGAGCTGAATGTTGTGTGTAACTGTATCTGATAAGTATGGTGTAAAATATCTGCACCTGAATAGGCTGATGTATGATGTGCTGCACAGCTGCAGGTTGGCCTGGGCCTGTGTTTCCTCCTCCGGCTGGTCTGAGAACAGTAGGGCCTTTAGTACTAGACATGACAGCTGCAGCAGCTGCACCTAATAATCAAACACACAGTTATTACATTATTACACTGTTTTCCTTATGTATTCGCATTTATATTATTTAATGTGGTAAAATGTCATTTTTTTGCCACTAGCGACACCAAACAGAATGGCAAGAGCTGTGATTGTTTTTAAAAGTATGGAAGCCCAAAGAAGCCATAACATAAGTTTAATCTTAAGAAAACGGCAGAAAAATAATAATAGTATATATCCTTTTCTGTATGTTTGGAAAACATTGATAACCATTGTTTAGTCATTACGGCAATTTGAAATTCGTAGGCCAAACCTGAAAGGCTAATGGGTTTTGATAATTGTTTTTGAAATAATTGTTGTATTTTAGTTAAATACAGCCTGTGGTTAAAATGGTTCTAAAACTATTTTTTAATAAACCATACACTGTCATATCTTAGACATGTATCATTGTGTGTCAGAGAAACATAAACTACTAACTAGCTACTAACTACCCCAAGTATGTGAGTACTACATTCCTGATGAATAAAACAACCATTGCAGTCCTTTTGTATCAACAAAATGCCACTACTACTGTAGGAATTACATCTCACCATTAATCCTTCAAAATTCTACATTTTACATATTGCATAGTCTCAACATCATAAATGTGTAAATAATATGCACTGACCTCTGGGAAGGTGGGAGGTGAAGGTGTGGGGAGGAGGAGCAGGAGATCCGATCTGTAGTGCAGGTGCACTGCTCCTGATGATCTGCACATTAGTCGCCATTAAATGATGCAGATTACCCTGCCCCTGCAATAACATTATCCATTATTCCTTAAACAAATCTCTCTAGGATAAGTTCAGCTATTGGGTTGTGCCTCTACCTGCTGTCCACTAATGGTTGCCACTGGTATAGAAGCTGGTGCGATGCTGCTTTCCAGAGGAACTGTGATGTGTCCAGACACCTTAGCAGGAACAGAAATATGCCCTTGGCTAACTGCAGGAGCAGGGGCTATGAGACGACTGGGCATAGGTGACTTCAGGGAAGCCTGAAGGAATTATAAAAATGTGGGCGTTAGTAGCCTTTGTGTTAAGAATATGGACTGACAGACAAATACAAAATCAAAGCAGTGGTGACTCTAAAACTAGAATTGTACTGAAATAACAATCTTTCTGTAGAACCACTACATCATATTCTAAACAGGCCCAAAGTTATTAAAACTCTTTCATCCATGTAAATCTTTTGTTTTTGGCCCAACAGCTGCAACACAACAACTTTTTGTCATTTGTATGTTCCAAGCAAGATCAGATTTTGTCTATTTTCTGACATAAGTTGTCTTGCCTACAACACTAATAAATAAAGTGGAAAAAAAACAAATTCAGATTCACATAACTGTACACTAAATTACGAGAAGTCACTGAAATCTTATCACATCGTGTCTGGTTAGGACACAGCCCATAAGCTTCAAATCGTCTGCAAGAAATTTAAAACACTAGAGAATTTTTTTTAATGTAGCATTGATATGCAACTGCATTCTCTTACAGAAGCATTGAACTACTTGTTCACCTTATAAATAAAAAGCAGTGTCTACATGAATGGAGAAAGTAAATGACATTACCTTCACCGAACCCTCACCGATGCCTGTCTGCTGGCCCTGCGGCAGGTGAACTGATGGGGCAGACACAGTGACAGGAGGGCTGGGTTGGATAGGCACATGCTGGGGCAGAGCAGGAGGCTGGCTGAGGGCTTGGACCTGTGGATAGGGTCTAACCACCACGGTCTCCTGCTTATCATCACGAAACGGTGCTGTTCCACCTGTGCTGCTACCACTGGCGCCAGGTGGAGGGTCCTGAGAGTGATCTACTTCACGACTGCTGTCATCAACACCTACTGTAACACACAATTCACCACATTCAATCATCCATCCATTAATGTGATTTAGATTTGCGTAGATTTAAATCTCTGAACTTTAGTTCTACCTGATTGTCCCCCTAAACCAGCACTGCCAGTAGATGTCTGACATTGTCCAGACCCAGGAGGCAGCAGAGCCCTGGGAAACTGCGGAGAACTCATTTTCTGTCTATAACCTGTGAAAAAGACCAAGTTGAAAATGTTTTTTATCTCAATACTTTTAAAAAACAGGAGACCTGATTTTTACACCAAGGTTAAAATGTTTATAGTTCAATTATATTTTAGTGTGATGCTGTATTTTACGGAATTAATCGTTAATGTGTATAAATGAATACAAAAACATGAAATGTTTCTTATTCTGTGAATAGCACTTTGGTCAACCTTGTGTTGTTTTAAACGTGTTCTATACAAACAACAATTAAACGCATAGATATTTAAATATATAAAACACATAGGTAGAACCAAAAGTTTGTAACTACTAACTAATTGTTGACTTTATAACAAAGTGGTGATTTGTTACTGTTAAACATCAAATAAAGATGTTAATTAGTGGAGGGATGTGTGTTAGGGTGCACACCTAACGGTCAGCGTGACACATTTTACGTTAATAGACAAATACTGCATGAATCATTTGCAAACAAGACATCGGTCGCCTTAAACCAAACGCAAACAACGATCGATGCAGAGCACAGCAAATAACACATTTCCATCTAGATCTGCTCGCGTTTAGCTAATCGACGTAACTAAAAAGAGAGATTAAAGGTTGGTATTACATAGAAATAAAATGAAGAAAGCTGGGCGCACTTCTGTCAGTCGTTTACTGTTTACTACACTGAGCATATGAAACGTCAGATCGTCACATCGGATCATGCTCACTCTATATACACAGGTTCAGATCATGCATACAGTTAACAGGCCATAATAACAGAGTAAATGTTACTAGATAAAAAAGAGCGGGTTAGTCACGTAAAGAAGCGTTATTTTTCCTTGCTCGACTGATCACTAACAAAAGCTAATGCGAATAGGTTCATAAAGCACGTGTACAGGAATGATCAGTGTTATTGCATGAAAACGATGTTTATATCGTCTACAAACCCAATTAATACATATAAAAAGAAAACAAACATTGCTAATACTACCGTGTTTCTGTAGCTATTGCCACTCCATAGTGTGAATATCGCATCAATAAACTAGACACAAAATGGAAGACCGGCGCAAGATTTTTCAAAATAAAGCTCGCAATAGATCGCGACTTCAAAACTATCCAAGTTTTCGAAACTATACCCAGCTGTAGAACCGCAAACTATGTCGGAATCATTTAAATTCTTTAATTCGTTATATGTATTTTTAAAGTACACAATATCAATTAAATTATTTTCTATGTACACATACTGTGTATCTATACGTTTTACAAATTATTTTTATTTTGAAATTACCCTGACAAAATGTAACTTTACTGTCAACTAAAACAGCATTGTTGAAACAACCACTTAAACAATTTATTGCGTTGAAGACATTTATCAAAAATATAAATGTACACTAACTTTACACTGACACTGACGGTGAGCCCGTTAACACACGTCTGCGACTAATCATCAATGATTGTAACTGCTAGGTCATTTTTATTGTTATTTAGAATTACTTTGTATAAACGTAAGATACTGTTTGTATTTTCTACAGTTTTACATTTAGCCAAATTAATAGCTTTACAGTTGTTACGTACAGGGGGCCGCTGTTTTTGTTGTTGCTTTTTTCCTTTCCGCCAGATGGCACAATTAAACTAATCTTTGGGATTAAGCACTGAATTCAAATATACAAACATCAAACTGCACTGTGTACGACAGCATAAGCGCATAATATAAAATACAGGATGCAAAGGTACATCAGAAACTGCCTCGGTGATTGCATACAAATATTCAAAAACTTGTAAGATGCCTAAAACAACTCAATAGGAGCGTTTCTACACCCATTCTAAAATATTAAATACATTTTCATTAGATGGTATTCTTTTCCTTTCCTTAGGTCCTTGTTCCTCCAATAGGATCTTATTTTGATTGAACTGGGACCAGGAAAGCAAATGTTTCAGGATTCCTGTTTGGCTCCAGTCCAGAGAACATTCCTCAGGCTTTCTGTAATGTTTGGCCAACCATTTCACCAAATTTGTGAACAAATCCACTCTAGTTAGCTAATCTCATGATTCCTGAAAAGACAAGTACTGCAACTGCTATAAATTGATGTTTAAAGAATAAATGTATAAATAAATAAAAAACCTTTCATAAACATTACAAATGGATTCACTATTCAGTCTGCAATTACATTCATGCTCTTAGCACATGCTATCGGTATGTGCCTTACCGAAGTGACTTGTGAATGCTTGTAAATGTTTGTAAATACCAGAAACAGCAGTCAGTAATGCAACACAAGTTAATCTAGGCCTTTGTTGCCAGACATATTTTTGTGCTAACTAAATTAAAACCCCTCAGAATCAGAATGCAGTCAGAATGACTAGATGTTGGAACATTAAATAAAATACAGTGCTATCAAATTATTTAATTTTATGATGAGATAAAATGATGTTTTGTTATGTCTTGCTAAGAACTTGGTAAGTTACTTTATCCTCCTTGGAAAGAGCAACAAAAAGTGCACAAGGTCCAGAATGAAGATTAAGTACACAAGGTCCAGAATTAAGTTAAAGGGGCATGACAGACCATTTTAGACCTGAAATGTCTCAGAGTATGGACGACAAACTCATGGCTTTAGCATCATGTTACTGGCACTCTCACATGGAGCGTTACATCGGTGAGATGCCCGGGATGTTTGGCAGCCCTGCTCGGCGTGTGTTTTCCGCATAAGAAGGGTGTTATTTTTGTCAGTTGAGTAAGGTGCTTCTGCAAAGCTCAGAAATGTGGTGGATCTATATTCAGATCAATGGAATCTTCTCTTATGAAGTATTTTTGAGTAAAAATGGCTCATTATCCTTTTTGTTAAAGTATAGCACTGTTATGTCAAAAGATTCTACTAGATCAGGACATTTCAGTAGTTCAGTAACTTTATAACTTGGACGGTCCACCACGAGTAAACCTGGGGTCAATGTCTTGCATAACAGCACACTAATAGTATTCCATAGACTGCATTTTGTGGGATTTAAACCTACATGCTTACAACAGCCTAGATCTGTAACCATTAAGCCATCCCAAAACCAAAATCTGCATTGACTTTCTCAATGAACCAAGTGGAAGATTTCATTTACATTTGGCAGACGCTTTTATCCAAAGTGACTTAAAGTTCATTCAAGTTATACATTGTGCCAGTGCGTGTGCTCCCTGCGAATCAAACCCACAACCTTTGCATCTCTAGAGAAATGCTCTACCAGCTGATCTACAGGAACACCAGTTTCCCACACAAGTCTTAAAACTTTTATTTGAGCTATACCTGTCTGCATATTGAAAATCCACAAAAGTTCTGCTGTACAAAGCCATTGTATCATTACGTTAGATACATTAACTGTTGTCAAAGACAAAGACATTACATCAAAAACTAACATTAAATAAATCAAAGCTTTCTATATGGCAAAGACATAAAAATATGTGAACAAGCATGTGGTTGGTTTGGTTATGTATTACACAAGATACAATACAAACCAACCCAGAGGTTATGCAAGAATGAAATTGCTTATTTTATGACAGGTTTGAAACATCTATAACCCTGAGGCAAAAAAGCGCAATGTGTCCAAATTTTGGAAAGTATGTAGCTTTGAATTATGGATCCATAACATCCTTCTCTGGAATTGTTAGGTGTAATTATAATTGATGAGCTCTGTCATTCTTCTTTGGCACCTTTTTTTGTCCTGCATGTTTTCAGAACTGTCAGAAATGTCTCTATATCTCTCCTAATCTTTGTTCTTGCTGTCTTCCCGTTTGTTCTTTGGTTCTAGGATACAGACAGTTCTGGCAGTTGCAGAAAATAAGATCATTATTATTATTTAATGATACAACTAATATGTAATCTGATTGATGTAACCATTGATTTACAGTTTACAAAAAACCTAACATAAAAACACTATATATTCTCATCAGAAGAATAATTGATCATTCAGAATAGACATGAAAGACAAACCTTGTTGCCCGGCAACAAAACCAAAGTTTATCTATCAGAACGTTCTAGATTCTTGCACTGAAGCTCATATGGGAAGCAGCCTGCTGTGGAAAGACAAATTATATAAACTTCCTACAAAGCAGCAAAGCACGTAAATATCCACCAATCACTGCCAACATTCCTCACAATGGGAATATCATGTACTTATGTTCTGTGGTATTGTAGTAGTATGTAGTAGTAAGACCTGTTGGGTGGCCAGTTAAAAAGCCATTTTTTAACATTCTCTCTACTTGTCACTCTCAACCATGAGACATGAGCACATGCACTAAGTGACACTAAGTGTCTCTCAGTCACCTGTCAGTGTGTGACCAGGATTGAGGTCTTGTGAAACAACATAGAGAACATTCCTGTCTAGCATGCATTACATAGCAGTGCCAGGATCTTATCTGGGTTAACCTGGTATGCTGTTACTGGGAAAAATCATGACGTGGGTAAATACAACAGTATCTGTGAATAAACATGTCTCGGTAGAAATTCAAGAGAGGTTCCTGACAAACATGAAAACATTTCAAAACTGTGTGCTATTTCATCAGCTATTTTATACACACCCACATAGACGTAATCAGCAAATATAGGTTAGACAGATACTTTACGATGACTAATTCATATTAGAAATGCTGCTAAAGACATAGATGCTTTCGATCGGTTGCCAGGTAATATGAACAGTTCATCTCGCTGTCATTTCCCAAGCATGTCTGACCTACCTGTGAAACTCTTGATGCAAGATGATGGATGTTCTACACAATAGCACAATAACACAGGTCATAATTATCTTTAAAATAGAGGCACAGTAATAGAGATAAGAAGCTTGTCTTTGTTCTACCCTTCATAAGGTCAGTATCGAGTAAGCAAATGTTAGACAAAGCTAAAATTATTACCTTTATTGAATTGTGATTACAAATACATGTTAATTGAAAAGCAATTAGGAACAGACATATTCCATGTTTTAAAAAAATGCTTTCTATTTATTTATGTTTCATTTGATTGTGGTTATGGTATTTTTACATTATTTAATTGTTAATGGAGTTATAAAGAAGTAATTGAGATGAGTTTCATCATGTCATTATTAAGTAATTCTAATTATTCCTTTAAGGACAGCTGGTTCCTACCTCACCCTTATACACATTATTATGACTTATACGATAGCTACTCTAAACTGAACATTGCATAAAAAGTCATAATCCACCTCAAACCTGCTGGACATCTGATCCTTATGACAGGATAATGATACTTTTGCCACTTCCTGTTGCTCCACCTTTAGCACTCACCTTTCGGATAGAAGATAAGAGAGATCACATTGTCCTGACTCAGGATTACCACACCCACACATTTGTAAAAGCCCTTTTGTGGTGACAAGTTTGTGTCTAAAGTGATTAATTGGCTTGAAGGCAGAAAAGACAAACAGTATTTTATTCCTAATCTATCTGATTTCTAATATTGATCTGCATTTTCTCAATTGTTATTGTTATACTGTATATACATTATAACTGTCTGGCACTTTATTGCATGTGGTTGCTAAATAGTAAAGTACAGAGAGGCTTAAAGCTGCCCTACACAGAAAACATGTTTTCTGGTCACAAAATATTATAATTAAAAGCATATTTCTTCTATTGACTACTGACAGAGCTATATAACTTGAATTATCATATAAATAAAAAGGCAAACAAATGCGGGCACAATTCACAAATTCCATCACGGTTTTATCACTTTTGGCACTTAATAATTTAAAAGTATTCATAACACAATAGTGTATTTTTAGTACAGAATAGTGTTATTTTAGTACAGAAGGGTGTACTGTATCTCAGAGCTACAATGTTGGTGGTAATGTCAGAAATTAATCTCTATCGCGACTGTAAGCAACTTTGCACATTTGAAAAAGCAAAAAAAAACAACACTGTTAGTCTCTGCCTATCTAACAATGTTTTAAGTGGTACTTCAGACCACCTTCCTGTTGGGCCTTAAGCCATAATGACATGAGGGCTTTTTATGCCACATAATACCCTTTTACAGGTAGGGAAAAACAGTTGATTTTATCACCTTATGAAAAACTGAAATAATTTTTCAAATTCAGCTTGTCTCAAATTTTATGAGTATAAGTTGCTGTATAAGTTGGTAAAATACCAATAATTCGATTGCTTTGTCATTGCACATAATGAAATTATAAAACAGGGAAATTTTGCAGTGCAGGTGTTTAGAAAAGTACTGTTGTGGTTTCTGTTGCTGTTTTGGGAGAAAATAAAAATTAAAAGCACATTTTACCCCAACAGCATTTTGCTGTTTTATCCTACATTTATAAGTCATTACATTATTAAACAGTCACCAAAGGTATTAAGCAAAAAGAAAGTATTTTCCATCATAAAACAAACCTAAAATTAGAAGACCATAACCATTTTTGGAAAGGAAAAGGGAAAGTTGTGGGGGAAATTCATTCCATGCACACCATGAGCCGGAAGTTTTGGAATCTCAGTGGTCTCCATGGACACTGATGGAAAACAAAACATTTGATTTGAATTATTTTCTAGGTATGTGTTACCAAGATCCAGGATCAAGAACATGTTACTAAGATCTGTGGACCATGAGGCCAAACACCAATGACGTGCTTTCCATCTGCAATGACAGTTTATATGATTAATGTGGGCATCACTGGAAAAACATTGATGGAAGCAATGTGCATGAGGTGTATACTGTTTAACCATGTTTAATTTCAATTGACCTGTGAGTCAGCCTTCAAAATTCACCATGACAACCGCCATTGCAAGAGTATTGCACTACATGTTCGTCCGAAGAAACAGATTTGCTGGGCATAGCTGGTAGCGACTTTCTATTGGGAACAGACGTCTTCAACAAGGTCGCCTGTACATTTTCAAACTGCAGATGTTTCTGGAATGCAGACTCGGTCCCTGATGGTTTCGAAATTTGGGGAGCTTGGGAATCCTGAAATAAGCCAAGAATTACATTCCCAATAGAACAGTGTAAGATCTTGCATATACAAATGTTGAGGCTTTAAGTCCACACACTAGACCTCTTACCTACACAAACAACACACATGAAAACAACTGTAAGATTGAGACAAACAATTGGTGCAAATTGGTGCAATTGGTGAAAGAAGAGTGTAATCCAACTAACACACAGGGGCATTGGTTGACCTTGAAGTGTACTAGAGCAGCCTGACTAAAGAGACATTCCAGCGGGCACATTCCCCCGTCTGCACTACTTTAGCTGAGAAAAGTCACACTGATCTGCCATAAGCAAAGCCTTCAGCCAGGTACCTCACAAAGCATTTATGGAATGCCAGCTTACACCTACTGAAGGAGGCAAAATATTTATCCTAGAAAACAAACCCAGTGAAAACATACGCAATCATTGCTCTTTCTACCAGACGTTTTCGACACCGCTGGATGTTCCACAGCTTTCACGCAAACACACTTTTTATGCAAAAGCTCAGCAGTAATAATTGTATTTGGGGTGTACAAAAAATACCAAAAATAACATTTTTTAAAGTGGATCGTCATACAAATGAATACTACAATCTTACATGAATTTATAGTGATTGATAAGTGGAACAATACCAAAAAGGTTGCTTTCACACAGTAAATCATTCGCCTGAATTATTTAGAAAACTATTCCAAAAATGCGGCTGATGACCAGAACTTGGGAGTCAAAGTTTTTAAGAGATTAATATCGCTACAGATTAGGGATGAAATATGAAACTCTGCGAGACACAGTTCGGGCATTAATCATATAGAGGAGTTTTGGTTTTGTGGCTCATTCAAATTATAACACATGAGACGAAGGAAAAATGATAACAGCATTAAAGCTCTACTTATCTCACTTGTCAGAGATTTCCCTACCTCCACATTTGGAATGGAATGCTTTAACACATTTTGCTCTACCAGGGGGTAAATTCCAGTTATGACTTGATGTTGAGCTATAAACCTTTGAATCATTTTGGTCTGAAGCGTTCCAAAGTGTTGAGACCCTGTCTGGTTAGTTTTAATTAGCCTACAATGTTTAAAAGTGTTCCTGTGTCATATAGTGCTAGAAGTGCCAAGGCCCTGAGTTTAATAACTGATAAAATGTATATTTGGAATTGCCAAATGCATGAATGTAAAATCCAAGAATTGAAAATAAGAACATTTTTAACGTTTTTCTACAAAAGTAAAAAAAACAGGGAAAAAAAACAGTTATTATATACATAACTTGTCAGTTTTCAAAACTGTCTCCCTATCTTAACCAGATTGGGAACTTAAAGTTTATAATATGGATTCATAATTTTGAAGTGCCATGTTCGGTTTTGTGGGAAATGTCAGTTTTGGCTTATGTTATCTAAATTGAAAGAAGATACAGCTACTAAATCACGTGTTGGTGCTGGAATTGTGGAGTGCTTGTAGCTTGTTCTTATAACAGTTGTTTAAAATGTAAATTTATAATCCACAGCAAGAAAATAACTGCACGCAACTTGCAATTTAATGTTTTAAACAGTGATAGCGATAGGGAGGCAAAAGTTACAGACTGAAAAAAAAAAATCTCTAAAAAGTGTTTATTGCAATTTATACTGCTATTGATCTGATCACGGATGCTGATTGGTCAGTCGCTGTGGTTTATTGTTTTCTTATTGGTTTAGTCTACATAGTAAATTAGTGTTTTTCTCTGTTGTATAATTTGTGTCAGTCACGAACAGAACTTTCTTTTTTTGCGGAACTAAGCTGCAGTGTGGCTTCTGTTAATCGAGACTGCTTGCCAACAGTGAAGCAGGTGGTAGAATTGTTCACTGTGGTGAATAAGGCCCCTTTCTGAAAGATGCCATTCATGCCAATAAAAGGACTCGGATAAGAGCAGTACAGACTTGTACTCAAGAAGCATCTCAGAAGGCCATACCACACAGACCTCCCCCTAAATGCGTCCGTCTCTTACATTTGCCGAGACACAAAACTAAACACCAACACATTGTCTGTAAAGATATATATTAAGGTTTTATTCAAATTACAGAAATGTTAATGACATACAAAACATTCCCCATTCTTGAAGTTCACAGCAACATTCAAATATGGGTCAACCAGTTTGAACTGCATATGTACATTTCACGTCGCTTATGCTCATTTTCTTATTACATAACTTAATTGCAATGCAAATCTTTGGCATTAAGTTTGCATCACTAAATACCACAAAGTAAAATAATATACAAAATATATTAAATTCTCTCGTTTCAAAACAGCCCTTTTTGTAAACAGTACAAGTAGTGAACAAAAAAGCATGACTCCACTACAAAACTTTGACCAGCAAATGCTTTGTATCAGAGTCAACAGGAAAATTAAAGTAGCATTTTAATGTCAGTGAGGAAAGGTTAAATTAACATGGTACAATACTTATTACCCACATAAATAAGACTGATCACTTATAAACCTTGCTTACCACAACAAGCTGGTACAAAGTAGCTAGTTTATGCCATTATTTCACGAATTGAACAAGTTTAGTCTAGTGTTTTAGACAGGCAGAACAACAGAAATGTTGAAAACCTCTCAGAAAAGCGCTAGGCTAATCACAGTTGCTAGACAGGAAACCACAGGCAAACATGGGTGTTTGTATCTACTTTTCCATTTAGATGCTTATGGTAGAACCAGCTACCACAGCACTACATAAATAAACAGATCCAAAAAAAGAATGTGTGGTAGTCTAAATGCCAATCGTTTTGAACAAGGCCAAGGGTCAGACTGTAGATAGCCTTTTTTTCCTTTAAGCAGGGACATTCCACCATGAAGGAATGTGGAAAGATTAGCTCCAGCTCGTCTGTGAGCGAGCGGTATGCTTAATGGTTGCCGTTTGGGACACAAAATAATAATAACATGGCATCTGAAACATCACCCTCCTAGGGATAACACTTTCCCAAAGTGTTACTAGAAGATGTGATACACGCACCCTTCCACAGTCTACAAAAGGAGGCGTCCCATTCCACTACCTAAATCAGGAAGCAAGAAGCGTCCACTGTCAGTCAATTATAATAAGAAGGCCAACTGTAATGATAATGTAGTCAAAGGGAGTGGTGTTGCCCATACGGCATTTACCCAACTTTTCTGGTCAATTGTCTAATCCTATGTCTAGCAGCTGCAGTTGGCTTCCCACAATCCAAACTATTGTTTTCTATATATTTAAGGATGAAGTCCTTGTAATGGCATATCTACTATACATGGAACATAGTTAGAGATATATTTGTCTGCGTTTTTAACTAGGAATGTGGGATATAGTCATACATGGGTTGGTTGGTTTACTTAGCTGGTTAAAAAAAACTTGCTCACTTAAGAAAAGCAATAAAATAAAGAAAGCAATAAAAATATCACAATAGTGGGATAGTTTGTCTCTTTCCTATTTTGCCACGCTTACAACACTCTTCAAACTAAACATCACACAGTCAGCAGCAATAATTATAAATAAATTGCATAAAAAAGGTGTTTATATGCACTTATAAGGTCTCAATGTAGCTTTTTAGAGCTCTGTGGAGGACTCCAAGTACCTCAAATTCAGACTTATGTACATCTCACAGTTCAGCTGGTTGAGAGTCACCAGCTGAAATGAAACACTGTCATTATTACGTGTTGACAAACGATCAAGGGAGCTCTGCTCTCCTTCAATAAGGATCAGTTTGAGGTTTCTCCAACAAACTGTTCCTCTGGCTTCCTGATGCAAAAGCTGACTGGCTCCATCAGCAACCACTCTCTCAAAGCATGCCCAGCTTCTTTTGACATGGTTTGTGGTTTGTCCCTCAGATAGAAAGCCAAGGAGAATCTTCTGTGTGTGTATAAGCAGCAGACAGCATCAAGCTGAACATTGTTCATCTCAGATCTCCACACTGTTTAGATGAGAATCTCCACCATGTCATTTTCAACACTGCTGCTGATCTGGGTTGTGTTGAGAAGTGCCAGAGATGTCTCTGATTTCAAATCTGTAACGAAATACAAGACTTTAGTTTTGTCGTCTAATGCCTAGTTGGCCAACAAAGTGGCAAATTTGACAAACACTTTGACTGTGTTGTGGTTTAAGTTCACTCCTAAAAGCTCCGCTTTGACACGGTGCTCTGGTTACTCTTTAACCACTCTGGTTCAAAAGGGCAAGAATGCACCATCATTGAGAACTTCTAACCACTATGCATTGTCTTTGTCATCTGATACAGGTCATATGAATTAACAACAGACATCATTAGGTTTGCAACACCATACTTTAATGACCATCTTTAAACAAATTGAAAGTGATGGGAATTGTGGGTTTGGGAATAAGTCAGGTTTAAAAGGCTACACACCAGAGCTGGGAGCTTTTGAAGGTTCTGGGGCAGAAGTAGTGGCAGCAGGTTTAGCTGTAGGGTTGGTCTCAGCTACTGATGTATCGCACTGGGTGCTGCTGTCCCGACATTGGGCTTTGGTGAGTGGATGGGGTAACGGGGGCAATAACGCGGCTGCTGTCTGGTCATCGGAGAGGCTCTTCCCTAAAAAAAACATACGGATAAGGAAACACTTTAATTACTGGTTCCAGCATAGGCATGCCAGTGCACAAACATTTGCCATCCTGTAAACACCCTTTACTATTCTGGAAGATCTATTCTGGAGAACAGGGAGACCAAAATGCATTCCATTTCACAAGACGTCAACTATTTCAGGAACACCGACTGACAAATTCTTCCTTGGCGACATTACGTTGCCTCCAAGTAAAGAAGCTGCCAGTTGTCAGCTAAAAGTATACATAATTTTTGGCTCAGCCATTTCAGAGGCGCACCCTATTGGCCAACAGCACTGTTTCACCATGCTCACCTTTAGTTCTGGTTGTGGTAGTACTGGCAACCATGTTGATGGAGGGGACAGACTGAGCTGGACGTAAGCCTTGTGGATCAGATCGGCCTTGCTCTCGTCGGGAGCGCTGCTGCAGGACTTTTATAATGGCATCTTTCTCCAAAAGCTGAGCATAAAGTGCCCTAATCCTGGTTAAAATACAAAGACTACTTTGAGATACAGCGCATAGACACTATTAAGAAAGTTCCTAAACACAATTTTGCTAACAAATTTAAACTACAAATTGCTATAGCTATAAATTGCTATAGCTGCATTTGGAACAGGGTAGGTGGTCATTAACTGTTAGAGCATCTTTGACAACAAACCACCAGCTAATCACCAGCTACTGTGTTCTGTAACATTTTGGAACATAGATTTTCCAGAAAGGAAGTAAAAGTGTCATACCTGTTTTCCATTTCTTGATGCCTGTGGTTGGGGGATGGCAGGTCATCATTGAAGCTGCTATTGGGTGAGTGGCGAGGCGAGTGGTTGATGATGGTTGTATCCCTGTAAAAAAAATATAAAAAAGTTACACAATAGGCAGACACTAAATCTTATTATTTTTTTGTTTTCTATCAGTCTTTTAAGGCATTTGTCTTCGATTTCTGCATTTACTCACCTTTGAGCTGCGGCTGTAGCTGCTGCATCCATGGCAAATTGACGCATTGTGCTCTCCTCAAGATACTTCTGTTCCCAGCGGGTGATGTCAGCTTCCAGGGCCAGAACTTGTTCCTCTCTCTCCCTCAGCTGTTGTTGCAGACATGACATGCTCAGGTCTGAGAAGGATCCAGGGATCATTTGCCGACCTTGAGACTGCCACTAAAATAGAAAGAACATTGTTAAGGAATTTGTTTTTCAATCCAAAAAGATGACTTCCTCACACTGGGACATGCAATGAGACCGTCCAGCTTGATGCAACATCTTCTGTTTTTTACCTGCCGAGCTCTCAGATTTTTCAGCTCCTGTTCCAATCTGGTCCGTAGCCTTAGCTCCAGTGCTTCCCTCTTCTCACACGCTGCCTGCAACTGAGCCAGGGCGTTCTGCATCCTCTCCACTTTTTCGACGTAAGCTCTCTTCCTGCGAAGCTCTTCCTCCAGCTGACGATTCCGTGTCTGAGCAGAAATAAGCGCCTGCTCCAGGGCTTCTCCGCGCCTCTTCCACTCCTCTCCCGAGCCCAGCAAATGCTGCACTTCCTTTTCCAGACGTTCCCGCTCTCGCTGGTGATCCTCATCTATAGAGAAACAAAAACAACAGACATTGTCAGAACTTAAGGTTGTAAACTTTAACAAACAACCATTCAAACCCAAAAGTTCCCAATACAGGTATACACTACATAGTATGTGCAAATATTGCCCAATCATACTTTCTTTGGAATTCTGTCCTCGGGCACAATGAATGCTGTTCAGACATCATGCCTTGTTGTTAAGCAGGACACAAAACGAATAGCCCTCCTCTAGGTCTGGGGTGTGTCCAAAGCATTATCTAAACTGCAGTCTCATTCTAACCGATTCTCAGGGGATAAGCTTCCCCAAAAGAGTCTGGAACAAAAGGTGGTTGCTTGATTTACACACGTCTGTCTGGCTTGTAGGGGCGTTGCTGAGTATCCCCATGTCCTTTGACCTATACTGCAGACTGCTTCAGAATTCCCAGATTACAAAAGCAATTCACTGAATTCCCACATGGGATGCTGAATTCCACAAACTCACACAACCCTTTAAGATCACTTAGCACACTGAAAAGGAACACACTGAACCACATCTCCCATGTTTTTGGGTCACTTTGAATACCTTTGGAGATGCAACACAAATTACACAGCAATTAGTCTTCCAGCCTATTTCTACTCTATGCTCTGATTATACAACTCAAAATAAATGCCTTTGGATGGAATGCAGACATTCTCTAATCCACTTATGCAAACAGGCACGTCTTTGTACCAAGAGGATCTGAAACGTTCAATCGTGTTGTTTGCACAAAACTTAAACATGGTCCTTTTCATACACATTTTTGCAGAACCATTTTGGGGGTGTAGAAATGTTATTATACAAAAAATGGATCACTGCAGAATTCCATTCTCATGGAGGAATTAAAATTCCATAAGGGTCAAATCAAATACTAAACAACAACAAACTCCTCCAAGATATTAACAATCCCTATTAGGATTAACAAAAATGAGTCCAGTTTACCCTAACTCGGTTCTAAATTCTTCAGCACTAATATGCCCAAAAATGGGAACCCTGGGGGCCAGGTCGTCTCTGAATCTGGCAAAGGTCTTGTAGGGCATCAGAAGAGGGTGCTTAAGACCTCAGGACTGAAATAAGGGATGGGGGAGGGAGGCATACCAGGAAGATGGAATATCCCAAAATACCTGAAAATATTCCAGGAATCCAGGTCATGTTTGCTTATAGTGTTAATAATGGTCGGTGGTCAAATTCCAAAAGCAACTATATGAGGTAGGAATGAAGAATATAGAACCAACAGCTACTAGAACGCTGCAACAGTTCTATATGCTACTTAAGTCCCTTGTTATGCTAATGGCCTATGTTAGCTAAGCAAGCAATATATCAAAACAAACGCTTTCTCTGGAATCACAGCAATGATAAACACATAATGCACTGTTGTCAGAGGAATGTATTTTTATGCCTACAACATAAACATAAAAATTCAATGGGAACAGCTGGGATTTTTTGCATGGTTGAATGCACATTACGAGAGAGAATTAACAGAGAACCAAAGGGGACTTCTTACTTTGCTCAACCAGTTTGGCAAAGGCATGCCGACTCTTGTCTTCAACTTCCATGGCTGCTGTTTGTTTGTTGGCCGTTTCCAGGCGGTCTAATGTGGGAGTTGACAATTAGTATTTATTGCCTCATAACCGAAACATGTAGCTTATGTTTTCAAAATTAAAGACAATTACTAAAGTATGTGAAACATCTACTAGCAGATCTTACCCCTGAGATCTCTATTGAAGTCATGAAGCCGCTTGATCTCGCTTTCTAGTTTGTTCCTCATGGTTTTCTCAAGAGCTTCTCTTTTCGCAGACCCCTTCATGAGAGTCTCATAGGCCTCCGATACCCTCTGAATCTCTTGTTCCAGCTGAAAGAGAGGAAAAGAGCATCTTAATATCCACAGTTTTCCAATGTAACTTCAGTGACTATCGGAATAATCTTTGGAGATAAAAAGTATAGCTTATTTCTTACACCTAAACCCTAAGAGACTCTTGGAAAAAATACTAATAAAAAGTAAAAAGACGGAAAGGGGAAGAATGTGCTTGGCTGAGCTTTTCGTTGTGCTTGCCCACAAGTGAATCACTCTCTCATAGCTCTTCAGCGACTGGGAACTGATTCAACATTCCAGAAAGAACACTTATGAGTCCCAGGTGTCTACGCATTCATCTTCCTACAGGGCGGGATGCCAACGGAAAGCGCGGGGAACAAAGGAACTATACGTGTTGAAAGCATATCATTCACAGAGACATAACAGTACCCTGCACTACATGCACCTGTATGTCATTTGTGATATTAAGAAGGAGTCATTAAAAGACACAATTTCCCCCATTAAATAACAGAATAACAGATGTTTCAAAGCATCACTAAAGAATGCACATGGTACAAACTATAATGAACTTCATTTGTTGGTGATTTCAAAGGCAGTAACATGGGTGCCATGTAGTAAAAGCAACAGGGGCAATTCATTGGGGAAATCCAGAGCTGTAGGGTCTATCTATCTATCTATCTATCTATCTATCTATTTATATGAAGTTGGCATGATTTTTCTAATCTTCTGTTTTAAGATGAGCTTCTTTCAAGTAAACAGATTCTTAGAAATAAATATTATTTACGCATTCTATCAGAAATTCAACCTGCCTTAAGCCACTAAACGTCATATTCAATAAGAAACCAAGAAGAATGTGTGTGTTAAAGCTTAATTAACCCATTAAACAATTGGAAAACATGCCAAGATAAGACAGTTTCAGTTTCTCATTCCTTGTAATATCATGACATTTTGGTATTTCAATAATGGCATTATCACATTACAGAAAAATGCTTGGCGTGGCAGGCACGGGTAAATGTCGGTGCTTTTTCAGATAGTAAATATGTTACTAAAAAATTTAACTCAGTTGCTAGGAATGAGTTGCTTTTCAAATGTAATTAAAATCTTTGTGATCCTCTTTCCTGCGCACATTACCACACTGCAAAAGAATGAAGCTGCTAGAAGACACCAGCACACAATCATTTCCTGTCTCCACACCCTTTTTATTGTGATTATAATCAAGGGTTACAGTTGCCTCCTAAGTGTGGGACCATAAGAAATATCACAGTTTAGGAAGTTTACATAAAACTGCAAGGAACAAAGAGTCTCCTCTTACCTTCTGCAGCCTTGCTGCCTTCTCGCTGTAGCTTTCAACTTCTCCTTTCAGTCTCTCATTCTCCTTAATCAGCTGCTCCATTTGGAAATTATTCATGGAGATGCTGTATCCTCCAACAATGACATCCTGGCCAGCAGGGGTCATCGTGTGCAGGCCGTTATGGTGGGGCACTTGTGACTGGGTTGTAAATAACCTGAATGAAATAGAGATGCAGGAACTGTTAGTTTGTCATAAAGACCAAAGTAACAATATATTTATGTACTATGGTTAAATAAACAGCTGAATATACCTGTGATGTTGCGAATGGAAAGCCGGGGGGGCCTCCCTATAATAGTGTCCGTGTTCTTGTGAATGACTAAGCATATATCCAGGGGACCTCACCATGTAGGGATACTCCGGGGGAGGGCCACGTTGGTCTGGTTCATTCATTGATCTTTCATTGGAAATTGGAACAGGATGATTGTTCGAGAGCTGGGGGTAGCTATGTGACGGGCTCATGAGAGTGTTGTCGTAGGCACAATTCCTCTCCAGTGAGAACTGCATGAGGCGTTCGCTTAGCGAGCGAGCATGCTCTCTTTTCATATCCCACATGTCATTGTCCTGCTCAGCCCCTGAATCTACTCCAGGGCTCTCCAGATTGCTTTCCTGTAGTCCCACCTGCCCTCTCTGATAGGCCAGGTACTGCGAGTGAACCTTTGCCTCCTCATAAGTAGGAAGCTCCTCCGCGTGGAGCTGATAGAGGTGGCAGATGGGGCTCTCTAAATGCTGGTAGTCCCCCTGATGCTCTTGGCCCTGAGGCTCCTGCCTGGTGGACAGCTGAGGGGAAAGGGATTCCTCTTGCGTTAGGCTCTCCAGGGATGAACGAGGACTTCCAGAACCTCCGCCACTGCTGCCTCCTCGCAGAGCCTGCTGCTGGATGGCCAACAGAGTGGGATCAGTGGGGTTCCCATACCGGAGCTGCTCTTGAATTAGCCGGTGCAGCACAGTGCCAGATGATTCCTCTGCAGTTCTCATTTTAGTCTATGTTGTGCACAACAGCTATCAATGTCACTCTGTGGTATTAGGGATGTTCTAGTTGGACAGTGTACCTGGTTAAAAAGAAAGAAAATATTATTTTGCTATATTATTTGTCTATTTTGCTACCGCTCCTCTATATTAAAACTATATAAATAACTGTAGTCAAATCCCTGCATGATCTAAAGAACCACACACCAGCAAGTGGTCTCACTCATTCCACATGTCTTTAGGCTCACCGTTTTTATCCATAGCAACAACACGTTTACCTAAAATACCACTGGTATCCTACAGCACCCAGCATGCCTTCTGCATTGCACACGTTTTAAAAAGAGACCACGGAATTAGAATGATCAAATATAGTTATGTGCGATGCAAAATAGCAATCAAACAATTAAATAATAATAACGCTTAATGATTAAAACTTTAAACTGAAGATTGTAGGTTTATCATTTTTAAAGGTGAGTGGAAATTGGGAACGACTCATAAACATTCCAAAGTTGCGACATTTATTTCCTGTTGCAAACACTTGCAAATTCCTATCCGGTGTCTCGCCTCTGATTTCCAGAAACAAATTATATAAGAAACAGTGTTACATTTTAACATGGCAAAACGAGCACGAATGCTATGTAAGGGAGATTACAAATGCTGCACATTCTCTTAGTATAGGCAAATTTTTCCTGAGCATACGAACACAATGTATCTGCCAAAACAAAACACATGTACACGCAACACGATAAACGCGTAGTTTCTGAGTCAAAACTCAGTATAAAAAATCCAAAGTCCAACTACGAACGTACCGTGTTTTAAATAAATGTTTTTAACATGATGTATCAACAGTTTGTTCACTAGCAAAAATCCATGTATCAACCAATCCAGGTAAAAAACATTACACGTCCATTTAAAGAGAATCCTTAACCAACTTTTTAAAAGCACTGTTTAACTTACCAAATCACAGTCGCATCACGGATAAAAGTTGCAGACGGCGTTCTGTACTCGTATATAATCTGATGATATAATCCTTAAGAAATTCGTTGAGTACGGGTTATATTTCCATGCGTATGTTTCTGTTCAGTGCGCGTCTGGAGAGCTCCTCCAGTAAACTGAGAGCAGAAGAGGAGGGGCCCAGCTAATAAATGACCGAGGTTCGATTGTTCACTGCCCCTGGAATGCATGGAATGCGAAGGCTGCGAGTCCCTCGGGGATCAAAAACAGTTCCGCTTCTCGCTCGCCCCGCCCCCTCTCCAAGAGCGCTGGAGAACGGACTGCGCTGACTGCGCTACTGGAGGGGGGCGGGCGAGCGACGAGCGGAACCGCATTCATTCGCCGCTGCTCTCAGCTCGGCGCGCGTTTGTCCTGCTTCTGAGTTAAGGCTGTTTTTATTGTTAACGGTGTGAGGAATGCAGTAAAGATCGTCGCACACTGTGCAGAGTTGAAATACCTTTTGTTATTCTGTTTTGCTTTCCTTTGAAGTGGCAATGAGGATCTGCAATGAGCATATGTACGCATATAAATAAGACGATACTTTGGTATAAATATTTTGTAAGATACTGATACTTGCCTGGCTGTGTGTTTAAATCACATGGACTTTATAAATATAAGGTGTTAATCACCTTGTTACAACTCATATATTTGAAAAACAAGAACAACAAATATTAAACTATATATAAAGTATTAAAATATCTTCTAAAACAATGGCTTGTGATACAGAAAAATACAGACCACAATCCATTTGAACAGATTTTAAAGTCTTTGTTTGCTCCAGACTGGTGAATGTTTAACCCATGGCCCGTGCCAGTTAATTGTTGAGTGTGTCTGTGCAGATGATGGGGAGGGGGTGTCTGTATGTGTGTTTGAGGCATGCTGCCAACCAGCTGTCCATGGAGAGCAATCCTTTTCCACCGCTTAATCATGCCTCAAAAAGAAAGGTGTATTGTTCTCTCGCAAGCAGACATAACGGGGAGAGGTCTACCATCTGCTCCTATACCCTATACACCCCTTACACTCTTTATACAAACACCCTATTCACAAACACACACATCTGACAGTATCTCTCACACACAAGCACACATCTATTTATACAAATAAAGACGTATAAGCTTTGTGTACTTACAGACACACACACACACACACACTTTTATCCATATATTTATTTTTGATAAACAAATATTTACAAGCTCACAAAAACATCCATAATTCTGTAGATGACATTTAGACTGAATGAGGTTTTAGAATGTAAAGCAATTCTGTATTGTGTAACATGTATATTTGGTGTAGGAGTATATACAGTAGCTTATATGTATAAAGTTTAAATATTTTATTTGAATATTTATGAAATATTGGCAGATGGTTTCCCAGCTATATTTATTTAGTTTACACAAAGAAATTAATGCATGCTAAGGTATTCATGGGTGGTTTTGGACAAATAAGAGAAGTTGGGGAGAAAACATCAACCTTATTGTACAGCAGGAACAATTGTGTTTCGTTTTGGAATTTTTATTATAAATGGTTTCTGTCGTGTTTTGTTTTAGTTAATAAAACTACAGTTCATTTACTGTCATCTCGCTATATTGTTGAAAGTATTTTATGGATTAATAAAACATTCTGAAAGCCCGGCCACCTGCGCGTTGAAGACGCACTTAAAAGTTTAAGAGCCTTTAGATTTTGTGCACGGCAGCTGTGTAGAACTCAAGCCTGCACTTGTTAAGAAGACAGTTGGATTCCCTTCATATCACCGACACAGATCTATATCTACTCTTTTGTCAACAGACAAACTTGCAAAGAATTATAGTGTAGTCCATTTGCATGGCAGTTACAAAAAACCTGATTATGCAAACTTTTGTCCACATTTGCCAATAAACACTTTATAATCAGGGATAGTCTTTCTCTGTGTATGTCAAATTTACAACCAACTCTTAAAATATGTAAATGGATGCTATTACACACTGTTACTTAATATATAGAATATCAAATTTTATTTTCTGATTATCTAGCTAGGTTATGAACATATTGACATTGCTTGTTTTGATTTAAGTTTAAAGTAAAAAAAAAAGTAGACAGTCATTTCGTATCGTAATCGCACTGAGGAAAATCTCTCTTAGCATTGATTCTCTTTGTCTTCTAGAAAGGGAGGAAATGGCGCATTCCACACATTAACATGTGCATTGGGGCCAGTGTGGTGGCCATTATGGGTAAGAAAAGGGGGGCGAGGAAGGGTTTTCTACTTAACCATTTCTTAACCATTAACCATTTCTTCAAAAACAACAAACCTACATGCATGAGCTACTGTATGTACATCAGATTATATAATGGTAGCTCAGTGTGTGTGTGTGTTTGTACAGCTTTGGATAAACTTGTGAGAGCCAAACATTTGAAAAGGTATTGAAAAAATTAATAAAGCTTCCAAGGTTTGTGTGCGTGATTTTAGACTTTAAATTAGTAGTATCGAGATCACTTATGTTTTAATTTGAGTTATAGCTAAAACTATCATACAGATTAATTTAAAAAAAAGGAACGGTAACTTGTTATTTTAATAAACATATTAAAAACGTAAATGACATAAAGCAACAGAATGTAACAAAGATTGTGTCAAACATCTGGCCTAAAATATAAATAAAATATAAATTCCATACAACATGCTCATTTTTTAAAAACAAATATTTAATGTTCAGATAAAGAGTCAATTTAAATACAACAAATAGCAGCTTGACCATGGCCATAGTACACATTACATTTTCTACATAAAATTAGGATTAGAAGAATTAGTTATATAACTAACTATGCATCTATGATTCAACAGACATATAGATTGTCTGGGGTCTCTCTCTGGTGTCAGAGTGCAGCTGCTGGGGCAGCGATCTTTATCTCCCTCATCGCCTCCACCATATTTCAACCAGCCCTTTGGCCTTTCATTTGCCTATCCAAATCCATCCTGGCCCGAGGGCCAGTGGTCCACTAATGACCCGTCAACCCCTTTCAAAATATCCATTCCTCATACAAAGAACAACTGCTCAAATCTAGAAATTACTGTTGAATATGTGCGGTTGTCTATGACCGTTGTAATATTCACGACAGGTGAGGGCAAGCATACTGGGGGCTTTTGTCTTTGCCCTTAGACAGTGATTACAATCACTGTCCAAACTGACGGTTCCTTCATGTCTACCGGAGTGACAGAGCTTTCACACAGAGGTATCATTAATGCTATGACTAAAATGTTCCATTTTTTTTAAAAAGGAAACACTTCTCCCAGGTATCAAGGTGTGCATTGAGTCTAACAGTGGGGGTGGAGAATTCTGTCACACACTGGTGACGTCTGCTCTTTGACCGCTCGTTTGAGCTCCAAATGTCTCACTGACATTGGTCTTCAAAGGCAGGTCGCAATTTTCTTCTCTGCTTCACAGAACACAATGAAAGCTTTGGTACGTCACACAAAGTCTACACAAAGAACAAAGGACTGGCCTGTGTCTAGAGCAGAGGACAATACAAACCTGACATTTACACAGAAAACTTCAATAAGGAACAAGAGGTTGTGCTGTATCGTATATATATCACCCCTGACTATATTGACAATATACATAGACCTAAGTGTCCAAATCAGCATAAAGGACTGAAAGTGTCTTTTTAATAAATAATTTAATCAAACAAAACATTAAAGGATGACATGAATTTAAACTGTATATGTTAAAAAGTAGAATAAACCATAAAGCAGGGTTTTCACTCATAGTGTTACAGTGGACCAGAAACTGGGTCTAGAAATTGGGCTGGAAAAAGCCATCAAAACATGCCCTTGTTCCTAGCAGAAGGTCAGACATTCCATGATTGCACTGTTGTGGAAAACTATTCCAATTTTCTATGGACCCAGTTCCTCTGTGACGATAAACAGGACTTGTTTGTACCATAAACACAATCTCTTTAGTGTAGACCTGATTCCAGTTTCAGTTTTTGCTGATAATATTTAACCCTCACCGTCTGCTATTTAGTAAACATAGGCCCACTTCGATTTCATCCACCTGTAGCTTCATGAGAGTATGTCAATCAGTTGTACTTTTCTCTAAAGATAAAAGGATATTTGCAGATTATTGTTCCTGTAGCTCAACCAGAAAAGCATTGTGTCAGCAACACAAAGGTTGTGGGTTTGAATCCCAGGGAACACATACTCAGATGTATATCTTGAATGCAGTATATCTTGAAAAAATCAGCTAAATGTACTGTATACACATTTTAAACCTAAAAAGTGAAGGTAAATTGTTGTAGAAATATTATGTGAACTCAATAACTGATTATATTATGCAAAACTCAATTTGAATAAGACTCTGGGATTTATTTTAACTAATGATTTAAGTTACAGCAATTCATTTAAGCAAGTTAGAAACTGGTTAGTAGGCGGACTTGCTAGTTTCTAATTTCTTTAAAATATGACTTTTGTGTAGCACACAGAGAGCAATTATACAACTTACTATATTTGGAAAATGCAGGAATGCATCTGCTGAAATTAGATTTCCAGTTGATTTTGCTGTTGTTTTATGTAAACAAAGCCTGAGGAGCTTTGTAGCCATGGCCTACACAGTAGCAGATTCACCTGCCACACAATTGCCATATGGCACGTCTGGGTGGAGAGAGCATTAAATCCACTCCTCAACGCCCCCACTTCCTTGCAAACATAAATACATACAGAGAAACATGTGAATTTCTTCACTTACACTTTCACATTAAAAAATAAGCATTCATTGACACAAACATACCACAAAAGCAGTGTAAAATGTCAACAAGTAAAATTTAAGCTTTGATCTGGATCACAAACAAGCATCGCCTTTATTTAATGATGTGTAATTGCCCAACCCTAGTCAAGCAAACTCTGAACCACTCAAAGCTCAATGCCTTAATGTGTTTACCAAAAGTCACCCCCATTCAGCTCTGAAATGGCCCTCCCCTGGCAGCACCTGTCCCCCCAGAGCAGCTTTATGAATAAGACGTATTCTCTCACTTTCTCTCCGCATTCCACACGGCTATTATGACGAGAGCAGGTGCGAAACAGTCTGGGCTGGATAGCGTTTCAGCTTCACATCAGGAGAGTCTTTCAGCCATCATAAGGGGGGATTGTTACAGAGGTTTTCCACAGTGTGACCCTGCACCATCAATAAACGGTTAAACGGTTTTTGACAAAAGCTTTAGATAAAGAAAATATCTCCAAATGTCCCTGTTCTCCTATACTTAATGTCTCCAAAAACTATATTAGTAGGAGGAAACAACATATTTAAACAATGTGTCAAGGACACAAGCTAGACTGTAAAGAAAGGTTTTTTTTAATTAAAATAATTTTATTTATTCTTATTGATGAAATCGACATTTTGTCCTAAACATAAACGTCTGTAAATGCTTAAATCCAAATATGCTGTGCATATTTACAATATGTTGTATTTTGATGTGTATTTTGACATATTCTACATATTTATCATCACTATAAGTGGTGTATAGTAAATACCAGGCACAATAACATTGGTTCAACATTCTGCCATAATAATATTTTGTGACAGAATAGATCACATGCTTGTGTCACCATTAAACAAATATGTCATCATTTTCATCTTCATTTCCCCTATAAACACTACAACACAAAAACAGACATGATTTTAAAAACTTTAAGTTAAAAACTTAAAGTATAGAGTCTCAGTATAGACAGAAAAAGAACAATTTCTTGATGTGATAAAGGTCAGAAGAGATCAGGTCATGCATACACACAGACACACAGATATATACGCTCTAAGAACAGATGGTTAAAAACCTCCCCCACCATCAAAGTTGTCTCTCTAGGCCATTCTGACTTAACATCAACGGGTTGTCTCATCAGCTATTGAAATGAGATGGATGCTTCTAGGCCTGATGCCTAGTGACAAGCCTCGCACACATACAGAAACACACACAGGCCAGGTGGTGTAGGATGGAAGAGGGCCGGGCTGTATATCTCACTGCCTAGCTGCTAAATGGAACCTCACAGTATTGTTGAATCACGACTGTTGTGGCGCCTTCTGTTTCCTCCATTGTCTGTATATGGTACACCTGTGTTCTTCAGATAATTTGGCTTCAAAGGCAGTTTCTTGAAATAATGCTTACCAGGTAAAAAATGAAAGATGAATCTGTAGTATTTATTTACACCTGTAAGCATGTTTTCTATGACTGACAAAAGTGTCTGCGAAAGGTTAGATCGATAATCAACAGATAGTCTTTGTGTGCGCTTGTCTTTTGATGCGAAACCATGGTGAGAGCTGCATGGTTTATTATTGTGGTGTCTTCGATTTCTGATTTACTCCACCTAAAGATCATGCGCAAACATGAGTTGGGGCTGGTGGGTTATTTCGATTACAAGTCATATAACACATAGATTTTCCTATCCAAGAGGGTGATTCTTTTGGACAGAATGTGATTTTAGCATGAATAAATTCTAAAATCTGATCTGATTTTTATTTTTAAACAGGATTATTACATTGTATTTGTATTGTATTTTTGTGAATGGTTTCTACGTAAAATTTTATAAATAATGTGCTAGCATGTAAAACACTGATGAGGTAAAGACATTTTGACAAATACAGAAAGAATAAAAAACAGTACATTCAATTTTTAAAAAGGCCAATTTTAATTCTAGATTTACAGTACATTACATTTACATTTAGTCATTTAGATTTAGTCATTAGTCAAAAGCTGACGCTTTTATCCAAAGCGACTTACAAATGAGGACAAGGAAGCAATTTCAACAACAATAAGAGCAACAATGAATAAGTGCTATAGACAGGTCTTAGGTATTTCAGCACAGTATAAGGCGGCGATTTTTTATTTTTATTTTTTTAAATAAAAGAAGTAGAAGTGGGGGTGTGTTAGTTAATTAGTCAAGGAAGTAAAGACGAAATAGTTGAGTTTTTAGTCGTTTCTTAAAAACAGCTAGTGACTCAGCCATTCTGATAGATTTAAATGGTATTTTAGGTCATATTTTTTAATTGGCTCTCAAATTTGGAACAAACTTTGATAAATAAATAAAGTGCTGTAAAAGAGAGTTTTTAACACGGTCAGTCATTGGCATTGCTTGTGTTCCAGTTTGTTGAAGTGTTCCAGTTTGTTGAATTGGGGAAGGAGGGCAGAGGGAATGGACTCTGGATCCCCTTGGCCTCCCCCAGCCCTGTCCTGTCTGCCTGTCTGCTTCTGGCATTCTGCTCCCATTGTCAAATACTTCCTGATAGGAGGAGCTTGGGGAGAGAAAGTTCAGCCAACTGCAAAGGAATGCGGGTCAGAAATTATGGATGTTTCCTGAGATTTCGTAACGCAATTCCTGCTATTTTCCAACCAGGCGTCTGGGGCGAGAACTTCCGGCTATACACTCATTTAACACACAACCCACACAGCCTGTCCCCTGAAACTGTGTCACTGGAAGTTAAACAGACGCCTTTTAAAATAAGGACAAAAACACACGGCAAAAATGTACAGTATGTGCCTAAAACCTTGTGAAAGAGGAGGATACAAAACTAAAGAGATATTCATGAACAAAGCATGAAAAATATTTAAATGTAATGCAATTAAATATTTTATGCCCCAGTTATGATTCATGAACATTTGTACACTAATTATGTTGTTATGATGTTATGTTATGTTATGTTATGTTAGTTGTATAACAATTTTGAATATTTTGGAAATTCATACAACTTTCCATTCCATAATGACACTGGTGTGACTATGACAAAAGGCTTGACATACTTAGACGCATCCAAGGGTAACACGAGACACACGGACCCCTTAAAACACCTTCCTCTACTTCCTTCTATTATAACCACATCACAAAAGTTGAAGGACGAAAGCCAACTCACCTTTTAACATTAAAGAGTGTAATTACCATTTGACTGGGCAAGAGGAAATGGGGCTCCATACCCGGAGGCTGTGTTAAACTAGCCAAGCAAAAACCACATAAAGCCAACAGAGGAAAAAGGGAGTCTAATGGCAGCACTCTAGCAGGCCTTCACTTCATTCAGTTACCTGAGACCACAGATCACTCCTACTTCCATACAGAATAATGTGAAACCAAGGATACAAAGAGAGCAGGAGTTAAAGTGTGAGAAAGAAAGGAAAGAGAGAAACATGAGTTGGAATCAGAAAGTCATGTCCGCTCCAGTTTCCTGTCTTTCCTGAAGTCTTTCATCCAAATTATAGCGTATATCCGTTTACTGTATTTGGGAGGCTAGTTGTAATTCTTTTGACTCCTGTTAATATTTTAAGGTTTATTATTTGCATATTATAGCATGTGTTTATTATTTTCTTGCTAGAAAAAAAGATACAGTGCACTGAACACGCTGACATGCTAATGGGGCATGTTGGCACACTATACAGGGTAAATGATCACGATGGACGCTACCATTAAACAGCCTATTTAAACTTTTCTGCAAATTTGAAACAGCAAAACGCAACATAAAACGTACACGTATATCAAACCATTGATATATATTGTCATAAACAAATATTGTAATTGAAAAAAATGCATAACATTTACAACAAGTTGCTTTTCTCAACCTGCCATTTATGAAAAACAGCCTTGAGAGCAGAATGTTTTGAATAGAATCAACCTTCAGAAAGTAGTCGACTTTTAGCTGAATGCATGACAGTGTTATTGCGTTCTCTTGTTTATGAGCTATAGAACACATATTATGATATTATAATTTTAGCTTGGCGGGTAGAATTCACAAGAGACATAATAAATTAATATTAATCTCAAATATTACTATTAGTATATAAAACATAACTACTAATATATAACTATAGAAACTACAAAAACGAACTGCATATATAACTTTCCCTAATATCTTTGTAGACATCATAGAATCTTCAATGGACATCACAGCCCACAATATTCACAGTTTTTTCTATACAGATATACACATGCTTTTACGAATACATACACACAAACATAATCACAGAAATTAATTATGGCAATAACTTGATTTAAAAGCACTCTTTGTCAGCTTAAAAATAATTGACTACTTCATGTCAGCATGAAGATAAACTCCCACTGTCTGAACTCAAACCTGAATTTCCACATTCTTGTCTTGGGAAATATCTGCTGCTCTTCAGCTTTCTCTGATCTAGTGTTTAAACAAAGACATGAGTAGAGCTGACTGAATTGTCTTTGTCAGTGTGTGTGTGTATGCTTGTAAGAGGCACATTTTGTAAACATGTCAAAAACATTTTAGTTGGTTTTTCACTGAAAAAAATAGCCAAAATAGGTTTTGGCTTTAAATCTACTAATGTCCTCAGATTTTTGTGAAAGTTTAGATAGGAAATGAAAAATATCACTGCTTGGTCAAAACAATGGAAGTATAGGAAATACCCTTACTTATACAGTAAAACAAACCTGTGTGGAAACAATTGAAATACAATAATAAATGAAATACAATTATATGTGAACGCTAACTGTTTTTATTTATAAATTATAAAAGGCGGCTTGCATTTTTAAATTACAAAAAAAATTAATTTACAACTTTAACAGGAATAGCTTTAACAACTTTTTGCCAGAAGTACACCCTTAGCTAATTTCAGCAGTTATTGTGGGTAGAATTACTTTTTAAATTGAACGCTTAGATTCTATATCTGTATGTATGTCCTGTATGTGTTTATAGACTTGTCTTTGCGTATGTGTAAGTCAGTGAGTTCACGTTTGTCATGAACGGAATGTTGGTCATGTAAAGACTCTCACCTGACAAATTTACCACATACTGCTATGCCCTAGAGCAGCAGACACTAAGAGGGTGGTAAACAGCAGTCTTCTTGTCTACAGTTCCAGACTGCCCTCTTTTAGACTCTATGATGCATCATTGGTATGCTGGGAAATATGCAGAAATAGTGACCATAAAGCAAAAATAGCATCAGAAGTCACACAGTTGTCTACAACACATTTATCCTGATTTAAACATGGTCCTTCTATAGCCTGCCTCTTTCACTTATTCTCTTCTCTTTTTGTCTTTTTCTGTCTCTCATGTTCACACATATATTGGTACTTCTATCATTACATGGACTTTCCATTGACTTAATTTTTTTTTAAAACAGCAAAACGCAACATTTTTTTTTTTTACTAATTTAGTAACATTTTTTGCGTACTTAAAAGTTTCATATAAGCACAAATAGTATGTTTATAAAATCCTGTTGGGCTATCCACACAATGTAGCATATGTCAGTTTTTTTTCTAAATTGTGAGGCCGTTTGCACCCATAAACACTGTCTGTTATACAATAGTTGCTAAACTTATTACATGTTTATAATTTGTAATTAAAATGAATTGTGGGATTGTAATGGGGATGGCATAATGTTTTTTGCCTAGTTACAGCGCACTGTAGCAGCAGTTTACAAAGATAGGTAGTGTTTTTTTTTTTGTAGCATATAAATATGGGAATATATATATATATATATGTGTGTGTGTCTGCAAGTGTCTGTTATTTTCATCATTGGTAAATCCTACCAGTTTGAACACAAAGAAAACAACTTGACAAACACCTTAACAGAATTGACAGGCATATTTATTATTACATGAAACAGATTTGTTTAAAAAAAAGATCTGTTTTGAAGCTGTTTGTCAGTTTCTCCAACATGAAGACTCTGCCTGCATTGCTATTGGTTACAGCCTGAGAAAATATAAGCCAACTGAACAAACATCTTACCACCGGCCACGGGAATGTTCTGACCAACCCACCTAAACAAACTGCCAGCAAAACCAGAGAGGACAAACTAGAGGGACAGTTCATATGGGCGGTCAGTGATTGGAATAAGGAAATTCTACATATATATGTACACTGTGATCCACAATACCAGTAAGTTAAGAATCATGGTGGAACAGAAACTGTGACATCCTGCTATTGTGTGTGTGTATGTGTTAAAGGAGGGGGGCATTTGACCTGCAGACAGCCCTCATCTGCTGTGCAATGGAGCGACTGATGTCATGCACAGGCCCGGAACTTTTCAGGACATGGATCAGAGCAGATGAGATAGGAGTGACTCGTCACACCTGCTCATTAGTTACAAAAAAAAGAGAAAAGAGAAACCACCACCATATGATCTCCATATTTACTAGTTTCCATATTAGTTTGTTGTCTGCGCAACACAGTGTTTATGTCCATTAATATATTGCTGAAAAGTGCGTTCTTCTATTGACAGAATCAATTCTGTTTTGTAATTCTAAAATACTTGGTTCTGATTGGTCAATTGCATCAATCAGTGGTTAAATATGTATTAATAATGATTAATAAGTACATTTGGACCCTTACTGATATTTGACCACACATCTGCTTAGTTATGTTACATGGTCATGTTGTCTCATGTTCCACTCAATAATTAGTTGAACCCAAAACAATAGTTCAGGGCCACAAATTAATTTATTTGCTCAGTGACACATAAATGCACATTTAACGGATGTGCATAATAAACCCCTTCAGGTGAAAGCTGTATATTATCTCCTACATAAAGTATTTTATTTCATATTGCATATTGTCTGTAAAGACTCAACAAAGATTTTACTGGCATGATTTTAAGCATTTACAATATTGTCAAAGCAAGTGCATTACGAGACAGTACAGGAAATAAATAGGGTAAATGAAATATGTAGAAAATTAAGGTGAAAATTAAAGAAAGAAAAATACTTTTCAGGATAGTTAGCAGTACTAGTAAGCAGTAACAATTAAATGTAAATATATGTAAATATTATCTCTGGTGGTGCCTGTTGACATGCTGCTGTTGTGCTACCTAATGTCCTTTAGGTTATGACATGCTGATATATAGCTTACAGGGCTGTGTTTACATCTGTCAGTGTAGCATGGTCTACAACTGAGTTTTGGAAATGTGTCATTGAGGTTTCAATATTTGTATTATCGATGCTGCCATATTATTATTATTGTCACTATTATTGTCATTATTATTAGAGAACAAGGCAACTGAGAATGAGCCAGCTTTGGAGAAGGGCCTGAAATATGATGAAGAACACATCTCTGTCTACTCAAAGGAATGTGGAACCCTATTTCACCATGACAGTTCTCTGAATTTCCACTACTGTAGATAGCATGTGGTTAAATAAGTAGCGAGATAGTATGAAAAACCCTAAATAAATTTAAATGACCCCATCTGTTGGGGCATTATAAAAGATCAAACAAGGTGGAGGAGAAAATAATCTTATTGGCCATTAACTCGGTAGGAGTTCACAGACTTTGCTCCATGCCTGTAAGCACACATTAACATTTTCACTCCTACTGTATAGCCTCCTGCTGTCATGCAGAATTCCACGAATGCCTCCAATTCTCCCTGCTGATCTGCAGAGGGAGTATGCTAATACTTCCAGCTTTTAGATGGATGAGATAAGCGTGTGTGACCCCAAAACGGGCTCACTCTCCATCTGCGACCCTTGACCTCTCAGTCATCATAACAATGTCATTAATGAGGTATATCAACTGTGAGGGGAAGATATGCTCTGCCTGGTTCATGGTATTTGGGAACACTGGCAACATTCTTGGGTTGTTTACCCCTCAGCAGGCTCACACGGTTCGCGCATTTTTGACATTTTCTGTGCTGCTTGTGGGGGAACGTGTGGAATTCTGTGGAATGTATTTACATGTGGTAAATGTGTCAAATGGCACTAAGAGAACTTTTCTCCTACCGCTAACTGAAGATATTATCACTATGACATGCTAGAAAAATTTAAGCATGTCACACTTAATTTATTTAAGTGTGTACAAATGATAAGTGTTAAATTCTGTTTGATACCCCACCTAAAAATGACTTAAAAAATTATGTTGTTCAACCTTCATGTTGTTATTGTTTTATGAAGCAGAACTGAAGCAGAGTTTTTTCCATACAACAGCAGCTTATAGAATCCTTGTCTGTCAAGCAACAAAAATAAATAAATTAAAATCAAGGTCTTCTGAGGATAGCATTGTATAAGGGACAGGCATGAATAACAGCTCCTTTTCCCTCTATTGGGAAATTGACTGGAATTGACTAGAAGCCTCCAATCAGCATTATTAACTAATTTTCTTCCTATCGTAATAATATGAGACTAGCAAATGCAAAATAATGAACGTACCACATAACTGGTCATAATACACAGCAATGAAAAATTACTGGGCCAAAGGGCTGATCATTGATTTAATCTCTGATGCTGCTTTAAGGGAGTAACCCTCCATCCAATACGCCTCCACCCTAAATAAACATAAAAATGCATGGACAGCTTCTCATATTACTGTACCAGCAACATTTAAGAGGATGTAAGAGAGATTAGCGAAATTGGATAAAGGACGTAAACATAGATTGCGCTAATTGCAATTCTAGTAACATGCTAGTAATGTTTTTTTTACACTAGGAAAAAAATACCTACTATACAGTGGAAACAATACATCTGGCATAAGAGGGAAAGCCAACAATACGCAGCAACACATCCCCCCACCCTAAAAAAAATTATATATTTACTAATTTACTAATAATGGGTAATCTTCATCACACCATTACCATCATCACATTTCTCTGAACAAGAATTTGTGTCAAGGAGAATTTGAGTTTGCATCAATCCTACTAAGAATGTAAACAGGCAATCCCCCCTGTAAGACCCTATCTGCACTACCGAAAAACATATAGAGAAATCAGACTCCTGTATGTACATAGTGCCTCAGTTATAACCTTCCAAAGTTGACACACCTTCTCCCTAAACATTTTAAATTCTTTAAACACAATCACACTTCCCCTCCACCTCCATGATTCTAGGAAAACACGAGAATTCACCACAATCAATACCTGAGGGGGATGACAGCTTGTGCTGGAAAGTCTAGAAATAAGATCACACTTCAGTTTAATAAATAAAAAACCATAAATAACACTGATAACAAAAAGACCCAGGTAACAATTTTAGGTTGTAAAAACATTTCCCTAACGTTTCAATTAAGTAGCGTTCAAAATGTCCCATTTTTTAAACGTTATTGCTTGTTATAAGAACGTTATTCAAAGTTTAATTCTTTAACATTTCAAATTATTCCACTAACACTTTAAGAATAAAATTTTTGATATATGATATATAAAATTAAAGAAATGTTAAAGCAAGAACTTTTTGAAAACTTTGAAGGAACTTTTAGAGTATGTTAGCCAACTGTTAGCCATTCTGAGAACATTCCCTGTTAGCTTGGGAGGTCTATTTTGATAATACAGATACAGCTGTGTACAGGGAAAAGCTTGGGAGGAGCAAAATACAACACAATAGCATGTAAAATATGAAAATTGCTCAGGATTATGTGACAACAAAAGATTTACGTAAATTTACAGTGAAACAAAACATCAACCTACAAGAATTGAACTCAAACTGATTAACAAATTAACAGTTTGATTTGTTCATGAAAAAGTAGCAGTTATGAGAGGGCGTGAATATGAATGATTGCCTCACCTTAGGCCCTGAAATGCCATTGATTCACAAATGAAGGTGTTCCCATCCCTTCCAGCTGCTTTTGTCATTCCTCAAAACAAGCACACACACACACACACACACACACACACACAAACACACACAAATCAAGCCTATTGCTACTAATATTGCAGAAATACAGCCATTAAATGCATTCCTACACACCCTGGGATGTGTCTATTACGTTCTATTACACTTTATTACATAAGCAAAAATTGCTGGATTTGAATGCTGTGGTCATAGGTCAACCCAATCTAATTATGACCATTTTCCAACTGACTGCCCTCATTAGTGCTCAAAGAAGCAGCAACACAATGGTTTTACATAACAGAGGTTACAAACACCACAATGACATGCCTATCGTGAGCCTCCATCCTACAGTCACACCTAAAGACAGCATCAAGGGAAAAACATTTCCTGCCTTATCATTGGAGTCATGGGTTAATAATAAAAATAATAGTAAGTGTCTGGATTCATCTTTAAAAAAAACTAAAAGTTATCTACTTACAGGTGGGCAGACTAAAGTAACTACAATGTACTCACTTAAAAGTACTTAAAAATGAAATGAGACTTTTCAGGTAGTTACTGAAATTACTGATTCAGTTATATAATTCAGGACAAAGTAATGATGTCAATGAAGCATGTATTACATAATTTTTCTTCCCACTTGTGCATGTGTATTGACCCAGGTGACCCAGGTCTTATTGTAGGTAAGCGTACTTAAAAAAATAAAAAACAAATGCTTTTTATGAGAGCAATGTGACAATGAGATGAGGTAAATCTTTTTATGAGAGCATCTGTTTGTGAGTAGACAAACACTGGTATCACAGTATTGTATTAGCCTATTACAAACGTACGTTTACTACGCTTAGTGTTTTGATTGTACAATGTCTTTAGCACAGAATGGTTCACAAAAAGCACATGCAATTGTTTACTTATGATCCTCGCTGGTTTAAGACATGTTTGAGTGTCATGTACAAGTCATGTTTGAAGGTTTGGATTCAGTTGATTGCAGGTAAATATCCACTTCATCCAGTCCTTATTTTAATATCTGTATTGTTTGAATCTTTTTATACGGAGTGATAACCCCGTTCCAAATGATTCTGTTTGTGATTAATTTGTGTTTGAATGTGTTTTGAATCTGTTTGTGATTGAATGAATCATTCAGATGAAAAGTATCTGACAAGTTTGACCTATGAAAGAAAATTACTGATTTTCATAGTAAAAATTTGATGCACATGCTACAATTTTATAATTTAGCAGATTTGGGATTTTGGATATTTATTTTTTTAGCATATAATTTATTTTAAACAATTTAAAAGACACTTTAAAAGACACTTTAAAATGTATTAAAATGCCCCTTAGAAGCTTACTGAGGCCCCCTAGTGGGTCCTGGGTCCCCTAGTGGTTTAGTTTAGCAGGCTGGCCTTGAGTTTTCCAAACCACCCCTTCCCAACACACACTGTGTCATTGCCATTTTCACATTATGTGCAGGCGCCAAAATAACCCAGTTTCTTCCCGCCGCACACATTCTGCAACCCAGATATACAAGCCACAGCCTGTTTCCACTGAACCTTGATCAGATAGCCGACCAATCGCATAACTGTTTCCATCTGGCTGCTGTAGTGCTGTAGCACTTCAAACACCTATCCGGGTGGCACCAGTGTGGCACCATATCGGCCAGGGGCCAAAACACAAACATGCACATAGGAATCTCAAAATTCCAAACTTAACATGAAATGGCCATTTTAGCTAAAATTGGCTGACTGCTTTGTATATTGACTGCTTTGTGAAACATGGTTTCACTATCACTACTATGTGTTCAATGCCGAACTTAGATAAGAGCAAGCCACAGTCGGTGCTGAACAACTTCCCCATGGACAAACTGATAAGGGGAATGTGCAATATTCAGGTCAAAGGAGACTGGTCAGGAATGAATTGACCATGGCACAGGAGATGCTGATTAGATGATCCTTTTTTGTTGGAGGATCCTTGGCATTGTTCCCTACACACTAAATCAGGCTGATAAGACCCATCTTACATCTGTCTGTGGAACATTCTGGGAATCCTGAGGGTGTCTGGAGCAGTCTGATGGAGGTCTTGCCAGCGAGGGTTTATTCCCCTCATGACAGATATAAACAATGGTCTCCATGCACAATCAAGTACACAAAAACACAGGCTGTGGGCTGGAAGTGAGGCATGCTGCCCCCGGAGGCTTCACCAGGCTTTGGAATGTCGGATAAAGGCGTAAATGCTGTACAGTCAGCAGCAGCAATCGTGGGAAAGTGTCTCGTAGTCCTTTTATCTCTTCAAGCAATGCAAGCTATCTGAGAACAGCAATATGCAAAGGGTTTCAAAAGCAGCAGAAACATCCTGATAAAAGAGAGACAGAGTGAGAATAAAAATATCAGAATGTTGCTCTGACAAAACAATATCACTTAATAAAAGACATGGATAATACTTATATCAGACAAGATGTTCTTCCTTTATCTTTGTTGGTTTAACCCTTTGATGCACAAACTATTAAATTAAAGAAAAAAATCTTAATCTTTTACTTCTAAACAACAAAAAGATCACTTGTTTTACTTAGTGTAAAAATATCCTCTTTTTGTGGTTTGGATGTAACATCACACCTTGATTAGAAAAAATAAAGATCTGTCTTTAAGGTAAAAAAGACTCTTTTAAAGATGCATCAAAGGGTGAAATGCACGCGTTTTAAACCATTAATTTTCTAAAAACAAAACTACAAACTTCAGATTCACAAAACATACATTGAACTCACTACTTGTACATGCACAAATTACATTTTATTTTTACTTATCAAACTAAATGTACAGGATGTGATGCCTATGAGGGTAATACATGCATGTTACATTTGCTTTGGAAGCCCAGAGGTGTGCAAACAAATTTTATGTCAGACATAAAAGGACACAGAACAAACACAGTTCCAAGCACACTGAGTGAAGGTGTTGTAAAGTATACAATGTGACTATTAGGAATGTTTAACTGTGGTTCTCTAACATT